>PVKS010013445.1:0-50802 GCA_004027875.1 Aplodontia rufa | reverse complement strand
TACTATTGCTAGGCTATGGAAACAACCCCAGTGTCCCTCACAGGAAGAATGGATCCAAAAACTGTGGTACATTTATACCATGGAATATTACACAGCAATTAGAAACAATGACATTGCAGCCTTCGAGGGTAAATGGATGGTTATGGAAGAGATCATGATGAGTAAAATCAGCTTAACCCAGAGATCTAAGGGTCAATTGTCTCCACTCATCTGTGGCGGTGGGGTCTAGACCCTGGACAATGAGAAAGTTGGTCTAGTAACATGAGTTAAATTCAGATAATATGTAATGCTTTACAATCTAATACTTTTTTTAGAGTTATAATGGGAAGGGGAAGGGAGGGATAAGGGAGGATAATTGTGGGGGGGGCACTCCTGGGAATAATTGCAATATCCAGAATATTTACACATTTTATATTATTTTGTTAAAAACCTGTATGGTTGTTCAAAAATAAAAAATTAAAAAAATCTTAAAAATGAAAAAAAATTGATTCTCTCTTTCTCTCTCTCACTGTCCCTCTATCTTTAAAAAAAAGGCATTTTCTTTAAAGAAGTAGTCTAATTCATAAATGGAAACAAAAAGTTAAGAAATGCTGAGTATGAACATTTCATGAACTGATAAGTTATACTTAAAATAATAAAGAAATAATTTTCTAAAAGGAGAAATACTAGGGAATAATTTTGGGAAAATTATATGGTTATATTTTATGCATATATAAATATGTGACAATGAATCCCACCATTATGTACAATTATAATGCCCCAATTAAAAAAAATAGGGAAAAAGGAATTAATTTTCTAGGGAAAGACCAAGGGAAAAAGGGAAATAATTTTCTAAGGAAAAACCAAAATACATATAATTCTGATTAGTCTTACAGCTTTAAAAAAAAAAAAACCCAGGAAGTCTAAACACTGGCCACTCTCCATTCCCTAATACCAAGAAGCTGAACAAAAAATTATACCTTCTCAGAAACAGGTAGGCTGCTGGGTTCCTCTATTTTTCTAGGTTGTTTTACAGAATCACATCCATACATTCTTTTTTTAAGAACATGAAGCTGAGTATCAGTCATGTGGTGGAAAGTCACTTGAGGGCCCAAAGAGAGAGGCCCACCATGAAGATTTTGAGTCATGTTAGCAGAAACACTGAGCACTGGCTCCACATTAGAATCTGACTGCGAGACCTGTGGAGGAAATACAACACCTGGTAGACTGAAATACTGAGAGTTTTCCTGCTGCCTCAACAATGCTTCAGACATGATTTTATGCTCATTTCCAGGAGGTACAAGTATATCATTAGTGGCATTTTTTAGGTGCTTCCTATCCACTGGCCCAGAATGTAGAATTGTGGGTTGTTGCAGCAAAGTCTCCATTCTTTGTGATTTATTACTAGTTGCTTGAAGGGAACAAGGGTTCAGTCGTGAAACACTGGTCTGTATCATTGTAGGCTGCCCAAACTGCTGGAAAACCTGTTGCATTGGATGCTGAAGAATACTTGCTCTTCCAGAAGTCTGTGTCACCATAATTGGTACATTAACTTTATAAAGGTGACCTTAAAAAGGAGAAAACAAAACTTTAAGCATTGTTAGAAATCTACAAGAGAATTAGAATTCAAATTTCCTTTAAAAAAAAAACTCATCCCTAACAGATATATCAATAATAGTGATTATCTCTAGGAATTTTTTTTTATTCCCCAAACATTTTTTTATTTTCTGCAAGAAATATGTGTAACTTTTTAATTATATATTTTGCTTTAACTCTAGCTTTTTCTAGTACATGCTATACTCTGATACACATACAGGCCGCCAATATTTTACCCATGACCCTTTCCTATTGTTTGAGAAAATTCCATTGTAGGTTGAAAAGACTAGTTTAACAAAGAATCATGTAAAATATATTTCAAACTCTTAAGACTATCCAAAAAGAGTTTAATAATTCCAATAGTTATCAAATTTCATCTCCTTCTTTCCTTTAAACTGTGACTTAAACAGGAGAGAAACTGAATTGTTTTTGCAGCATTAATTTCTTTATTTAAAGTTTACATCAACCCAAAAATAGGTCTGGAACTCTTACAAACCAAAAGATAGTACGGCAAAGCAAAAGTTTAACCTCCACACTTAGGGAAGTCCTTTCTATTAGGGCATGCAATCTCCAACTCAAACGGAGGCAAAGGTTGATAAACCTAATCTTTTGTTTTCCTTGATTACAGAGCTACCAGAAACAGAGATACATTCCTTTGTATTTACTAAAATTTAGATAACTGATTTGAATTAGAGAAAATAGACACAAAGCATCTTACATGATGTTGAGAAAGAGAACTGAGAATGAATTAGATATAGGACAGGCCTCATACAAAGTCTTTTGTGGTGATGGCCTCGTAACAATAATAACCAACACATTATTATTTTTAAAATAGGTTTTATTAAAGAATCATTTAGCTTCTGGTGCATACTTCATTAAAACTCATGAAATTTAATATCCAGAAATTAGTAACAACGATAACTAAAAGCAAAATATTAGAAAATACTCTCACCAGCTGCAGTCTGCAGTGTCACACCTGCTGGTACATGAATAGGATAACCAGGAAAAGTAAAGTTTGCACCGGAGTTTGAAGTACCCTAGATATAAGATATTTATATCAAAAAGTTAGAAAAATATTTTACTTGTATATTTTTTCCATGACATCACAGGGAGTCAAAAAATCTGATTCTACACAGTAAGGCAATAATTTGACAACCCTTAACATTTAATGCTAGGGCTGAATTCTTTGAATAAAATGGCTTTTGAATATGTACTCTTAATTAACAATGAAGCCAGTAAGTCTTTTTCTCCCCTTTCTATGGCTTTCCTCAGTAGCTTCCTTTATGAAGTCAGTAAGTCTTAATGAATAACATGAACACTAGCTCATAAAATTTACCCAATACCTAGATTTGCCTGAGCCATTGATTCCTAAGGGTCAAATATAAGAACCATAGCTGTTTGTAAAGGTCCTTCAGTCTCTAAGTAGATCACTAATGGTATTTTAAAGTAGATATGATAATGCATAATTCATAATTCATAATAGTATATAATTTTTTATTTTGGAATAATTAAACCAAGGGTTTAAAAACAAAAAAGACAAAAAATTGTTTATCTATCAGAACTGAAAAATTGTATTGATTGACAAAGTAGACTGTGGATATAGTTCAACTGGTAGAGCGCTCACTTAGCTGTACATGATCCTGGGTCCTATCTGCAGTACCCCCCACACACCAAAAAAATAAATAAAAGAAAATAAAAATTTAAAAAGTTGATAAGTAGCACCATATGTTGGTGACAATATGATAAAAACTTGTTCTCCTATTTATATGAGTGTATACTGGCACAATTCTTTATACAATTTTGCAATATATCCCAAAATTGAAAAAATGACCTTTAACCCAGAAATCCTACTTCTACCTGACTGTCACATCAACAACAGACATATGCAACTATAATCAATGGGATGCTATATTTATTTTTAAAAAAAGGAAAATAATTTAAAGTTCTGTCAACAAAATCTGGTTAATTAAACTGGTATATCCACTAAGGCCAAATCTACATTTACTGGCATTTTAAGGAGTACATCTGTATTGGTAAAAGAAAGGGAAAAGAAGGAAGGGTAGAGAGACAGAGGCAGAGGGGAGAGGAGGAAAGAGAGAGAGAGAGCATGCACATAAGCAAGCATGAAGAAGGAACAAAATTACAGAAACAGTAATGAATGCAATCCTACTTTTTACCCTGAAAAGTAATGTAACTTTATGAAAGAAGTATAGTGAATATACATCAAACAGTTAAAACAGTTATCTTAGGAATGTAAGACTGCAGGGTTCTTTCACATTTTACTTTATAAATTTGTTTGGTTTTACTTCATATCAGCATTATTTCTTTATCAGGAAAAAAGATATTTCCATGTATCTCAAAGGCACAGATATTTCAAAGGTTTTCTATCAAAAGCAATACTATTCTTTCCAAAAATCTAGACAAGGGGTGGAGTTTTTATTTCTTCTTAATGAAGAAATGGAAATAACTGGCACATTAAATCTTTTGCCCTATAAAGGCAGCTCACAGACTGGAAGAAAATGAAAATGGTTAATAGATTATATATCATCAACACCATGGGGAAAAAAGTGAAAAACAGCTACTCTTCCCCATCTAAAAAATAACTCAATTTCCTATGAATAAGTAACAATTTTGATCTCCTACCTCCAAGTTCTGGGGAAGCTGGAAACTATTTCACAAAGATAGAAAATGAGTGAAACATTCCACTTAAATGAAGAGAAAAATTGTAAGGTCACTCAATGTAGAGGAAAAAAAATCACAAAAAACACCATATCGAAATTAGCTATTTAGGGTCCACCAAGTATATAATACTATATACTATATTAAAATTCCATTCAATGTAACTTTAGAAATTTCCTGACCTTATAGGTACAGTTTTGGCAGATGCTAACAACTGTTCTGGAAGACAGAAAAAATTGGTAAGAAAATACTGATTCTGGGGGCTGGAGCAGTGGCTCAGTGGTTATAGCACTTGCCTGGCATATGCAAGGATGCGGGTTCAAACCCCAGCATCACGTATACAATGAATTGTTGGAGCAACGAAAGCCACATGAAAAACTAAATAAAATTGATTCTCTCTCTCTCTCTCTCACTGTCCCTCTCTCTTAAAAAAGAAAAGAAAATACTAATTCTGAATCTTCTAAGCTTTTCTATGATATAGAAACTATTCCTGTATCCCATTCTTCCTTAAAAGATCACAAATTACATCTATGCCCAGCATTGTGCCACCATTCACTAAAAATGGTACATAATTTTTCAAGCATAGCCATATGCAATGGCATATGCCTGTTATCCCAACTACTTAGAAGGCTGAGACAAGAGGATCACAAGTTCAAGGTCAGCACAGCATCTTAGTGAGACCCTGTCTCAAAATAGAAAAAATAAAAAGGGCTGGGGAAGTAATTCATTATAAAGCACCCCTGGGTTCAACTCCCAGTCAAAAAAAATATATTTTAAATAAGCTACATACCAGTTCTGCTGTGGTAAAACTTGGAAGAGTTCTACCAGTAGGAATAACTAATGATGCTGCATAGAAAACAAAATAAATGTTATACATTCATTAGAATTTGTGAATTGAACACAACTGCTAAGTATAGATTTTTAAAAATTGTATGACATGTTAAACCACAGTGATTTCTAAACTTCCTGATTCCCAATGAGAAGTTTTTAATTACATTTTTCCCAGCAACTTGAGATAAAGACTTTATAACAAAACTACTTTGAGTATCGAAAGTAAATATTTCTTTATAATCAGGCATACTGTACTTTAGAAAACTCATATCAAAGCCTGCAGACTGTCTTTAGTAAGTCAATGTAGCACTACATATCCATGACAACTTTGCACCGGGGAGAAAAAGTAGTATTTGTTAAGTGGCATATTTCTATGAGACTATACTATTGATCAAAAATATGTAACTCAACGAATTCATTCTAAATTTTATAGATTCAAAATAAATTTTAATTCATTCATTTCATGAAAAGTTATTTACAGTTCTTTGGCTAAATAAGCAAGCACAAATATACCATTTTAGGAAAAAATGAATAAAAACACTTTGCACTAAAACTAGTATGACTGATAAGAAAAACAGAACAAATTCTCCACAGTGAAACCCATTAATATGTACAATTAATATGATTGAATAATCATAAGATTCTATTTATAAAAGAAAAAATTATCAGAAGAATTGCAACTCAGCCTGCATTAAAGTTACATTCCCACTGATCTTTCCTTTATGATCTGCCAATGTTCTATGCTATCTATTGCTTTGTTTCTAATGCATCCAAAAGGTGGACCAACTGGTTGTAAATGTAATTTATCATTAAATATATATATAAACACCAAATAATAACTACAATAGAAGGATCTCAGTTGCTTAATGTAGCCATAAACCTTAAATGCTCAAGGTTCACTTCACCTAGTTCAATGTGACTGTTAGAACGACATTTTCCCTTTCCCTTCATGAAAACAAGAACTGTTTGCATGTTTATGCAGTCACATACATATTAATGTAATGTTTATTATGGCCCGTTTTTCATATACTACAATAGGGAAAATTCTCCCAAAGATCTGTTTCTGATGCTAGAATGGCTCCATCATATATAACAAAAAGCTCAAAAGAGCAAATTTTTTTTTTAAAGAGAGAAGGACAGTGAGAGAGAGAGAGAGACAGAATCAATTTTTATTGAGTTTTTCACATGGCTTAAGTTGCTATGACACTTAGTTGCATAAGTGGGTTGCTGGGGCGTGCACCCATATACTTGTGCATGCCAGGCAAGCACTGTAACCACCGAGCCACCGCTCCAACCCCACAAAAGAGCAAATGTTTTTTAAGCTAACCATTCTTCCCACATTCAGACAACAGAAGTGAAGTTGCAGATTGATGGTTAATGACCCACAGAATTATTTTATCCTCTGTTCATCTATGGCTTTGCTTATTAACAGGCATTCTTTCAGAAAGACTAAACTGGAAAGAAGTGGAGTGGCAGGAGGACAATGGGATTAGTCTTAATTAGCTGAAGTGAACAAAGCTTACGCTGCTACAGCTTAAGCCATAGCCTGAGAGGAAACAAAAATCTGTTAACACACTGTCTAAAGCGATTAAATAGTTTCTTGAGGAAAATAAAGCAACAATCCTCTTCTTTTAAATACCTTGTAATAAATCCTACAAAATAATTCTGTATCTTTAAAGAAATCAAGCAGGGCTATAAGAGAGAGTAAGCTTTCAGTTTCTGTTTGATATCAGAATATAAACACTGAACCAAGTTGTATAGTAAAGTTTCATGTGCTCCTACCTAATTTTGATAGGAAATTCACAGGTCATATGTACTATTTATGTACATTCACAAGTTACGCATAATATTAAAAATGTCTGAAACACATTTTAATGTTCAAAATAGTTTTAATAACCAAGTAAGTTTTAACTAAACATGTTTTTGGGTTTTTTTAACCATTATTGAACCCAGGGGCACTTACCCACTGGGCCACATCCCAGCCCTTTTTATTTTGTGATAGGGTCTCGCTTAGTTCCTTAGGGCCTCACTGGCTGGCTTTGAACTTGTGATCCTCCTGCCTCAGACTCCAGAGCTGGTGGGATTACAGGCATGTGCCACTGTGCCCTACTGACTAAATATGTTTTTACTCAAACTATAAGCGTCATAATTTCAGACCTCATGTATAAACATTAGTAGTACTAGTAGTAGTAGTAGTAGTAGAAGTAGTAGTAGTAGTAGTAGTAGTAGTAGTAGTAGTAGTAGTAGTGGTGGTGCTATAATATTACTACTGGGAATTGAACCTAGTGGTCCCCATCACTTGCAATCCTCTTTCCTCAGCCTTCCAAGTAGCTAGATTATAGGGATGTGCCAACACACCCAACACTAATTCAAACCAATAAAGTCTGAAATATACCAAGAATTCAACTCCATAAACATATTTAAAATTTTGTAATATGATAATTTAGCATAAACTGTTTCACACATGTGAAAAATATTCATATATAAGTGTACTTTTTCCTACCCCTGCCATCAAAAATTCTTTGATACATTATGGCAGTTAGTAGCTTCACAATTCTTACTTCTGTTTTGAATCATTTCAAATGTTGATATGCAACTCACATAATTCCAAAAATGCAGATTGATTTGTTTCTTCCTTGTGACTAATCATAAGCACATGGAATTATGATCACTATACTGAATAGCCTACCCTTCAAATCACCTAAAGAACCAAATGCATTGGTAAAATTTCCACCAGACCTAGGTTGGAGAAAATTGGATATATTATTTGTACCTATTGCTTGAGAGTTTTAGTGCTCAAAGGCCCCAGAAGCTTGTGTGTTACTGTTCTGCCCTTCTTTTTCCTCCCATAAATACTGATTATTTCATTTAAAAGAGCAGAAGCTGATTTGGAGTCCCCTAGAAATAAGGCAGTCATAGGATAACTGCACACCCCAGTCTGTCCAGCATAGTCTCAGTTTACACTTGCTATTCTGAAGGTAATTATTAATAGAATCCTATTTCTCTCTCAAAAGTGAATTATAAATGATACACACACACACACACACACACACACACACACATACATTTTAAGTACAGAGTAGCAGTTCTCAGAGTGTAATGTGCAAACCCCTGGGGATCCCTAATACCCTTTCAGGGTGTTCAAAACTTTATAACAAAACAAGGTATGCCTTTTTTATTTTTCATTAAATCCATTTTATTCTGTTTTGCTGACATTTGTACTGATGACACAAAAGCAATGATGAGTACAACTTCAGGTACCTCGGCATAAAGGCAGAAGCACCAAGCCTTGTTAATAGTCGCCATGTTCTCCATTGTTACTCAGAGTAAGACAGAGGGAAAAGAAAGGGAAACGAAAGGAAAGGGAGGGGAGGAGAGTGGAAGAAATGGAAAGGAAACATAAGAACAGACAAAAGACAGCAGCAACAACATAACTGCTCCACTTAAGAAAGCTCTGTGATGACCTAAGAATTATTAATTACACTGCATTTCAACCAGCAAGGATGCTTCCTTTTAACATTCTATAGAATGCAATGGAAGAAAACATAAGGACTTCTGCAGCATATAGAATTACAAGGAAAGCATTTGTCTTCTTATTTAAGTTGGGAGTTGACCTAACCTCTTTTTTCAAGGAACACCATTTTTATCAGAAAGAATGACTGAAACTATGGTTTATCAGATTTGGGTGTTTGGCAAACACTTGAAAATGAACTAAACGTTTGGTTTGAAAAAACAGAGTATTTGTCAAAGATGAAATTAAAGCTTACAAGCAAAACTTTTAATTTTGGAAAATGTGTATCTGCACAGTAGATATGTGGTGATAGTAATGAATGGTTTTTAACTTTATATAATGAATAATGTTTCAATTGCAAAACTCAGTGAACCAGTATTTTCCAAATAACCAACATGTATTACAAAATTACATGAGTGAAAAGGCAATTAAAGTGCAAGATACATGTACCATCATAAACCCTAATGTCGCATTCTAAAAAATTTCTTGACCCAATTTCAGATTTTACCTTATAGCTAAATTGTATTCTAGTACAAATTATCTGAAAATACTAGTAAAAAACTTCCTTTTCCAAATATATATCTGTGAAAAGCTAAATTTTCTTCATGTGTTTTAGCAATCACAACATATTATAATAGAGTGAATGTAGAAATAGATATGAGAAATAAAAAGACTGAAGTAGTAATTTAAAACCTCCCAACAGAACATTGTGTTCAGGGAAATAAGCCAGACAAAGAAAGACAAATACTGCATGTTCTCCTTCATATGTGGAAGCTAAAAATGTTTATCTGAGCCAGGCACAGAGGAGCAAGCTCCCCAGGAGGCCAAGGCAGGAGGATGGCAAGTTCGAGGCCAGCCTGGACAACTTAGCAAGAACCTGTCTAAAAAATAAAAAGTTAAAGGGGATGGCCTGGGGATATAAATCAGTGGTAAAACAGCCCTGGGGGAAAAAAAGAAAACAAAATTGATCTAAATGTAGAAACAGTGATTTCTGCAGACTGAGAAAGGGAATGGGGAAAGAAAGAGGTGGTGAGATAACAGGCACCAAAACACAATTAGAGAAAAAGACATTCTAGTATTCCGCAGCATGTTGAGGTGACTATAATTTACAATGTATTATATACATTTTATGAAAGACTAGAGGAAAGAAGGTCAAAAGCTCCAAATAAAGAAATGATAAGGAAAGGCAATGCTAACTGGCCTAATTTGATCCATACACAATGTTATGTATACATGTGCTAAGAATCACACTATACGCTATAAATATGTACAATTATTACATGTCAGTCAATTGTTTGAAAAAAAAAAGCAAAATAAAAACCTCCCCCAAAGCAAAACTCGGGAGGAGATGGGTTCTCAGACTGCATTCTACCAAATTCAAAAAAGAATTAACACCAATTCTTAAACTCTTCCAAAAAGGAGAACTAAGGTAAACACAATTTGCAAGGCCAACATCAGCTTGACGACAGAGCCAGAAAAAGACACTCTAAACAGAAAACCAGGGCTAAGAATGTAACTCAGTGATAAGAGTACTTGCCTAGCATGTATAAGGCCTTGGGTTCAATCCCAAGGAAAAGAAAGAAGAGAAACCCCACAGCTAACATCATAATTAATGAAGAAAAAACTTAAAGCTTTCCCTCCAAGATCCAGGACAAAGAAAGAATATCCACTCTCACCACTTCTGTTCAACTCAGAAGTACTAGCAAAAGCAATCAGACAAGAAAAATAAAAATCATATAAAACAGAAACAAATAAGTAAAATTATCTTTATTTGCAAATGACATAATTCTATATATAGAAAACCCCAAAAATTACACACACAATTATAACTAATAAGTTCAATAAAGTTGCAAGACATAAAATCAACATACAAAAATCAGTTGCATGTCTCTATACAAATAACAATCAATTTGAAAAAGAAATCAAGAATAACATTCTATTTATGATAGCATCTAAAAATTAAAATACTCAAGAAGAAATTCAATCAAGAAGGTGAAAGATTTAAACCTGTTCTGAAAACTAAAAGATAATGATGAAAGAAAATACAAAACAAATGAAAAAAATACTCCCTATTCATGGACTGAAAGAATTAATAATGCAAAATTGTCCATACTACCCAAAAGCAACATACAGATTCATTTGCAACCTCTATCAAAATTTCCACAGCATTATTCACAGAAATAGAAAAAATGCTAAAATTCATATGGAACCACAAAAAAAAAATTCAAATAACCAAAGAAATTCAGAGAAACAAAAAGTTGGAGACATCATACTTCCTGATTTAAAATATAAAGCCATGGTCTGGAGCGGTGGCCTGGCGGTTACTGCGCTTGCCTAGCATGCACAATTACACGGGTTCAAACCCCAGGACCATGTACATAACAAAACGTCTGAGCAACAAAAGCCATGTGAAAAATTAAATAAAATTGATTTTGTCTTTCTCTCTCTCTCTCTCACTGCCCCACTATCTTTAAAACAAAACAACAAAAAAGGTATAAAGCCAGGCACAGCCACATGTGCTGATAGCTCCAGCTACTTAGCAGGCTAAGGCAGGAGGATTGCTTGAGCCCAGAAGTTTGAGGCCAGCCTAAACAAAGCAGTAAGACACCCCCCCAATTTCAAAAGCAAACAAACAAAATAACATTACAAAGCTATTAGTAATCAAAACAGTAGAATACTAAAACAAAAATACTTAGACCAGCAGAACAAAATAGAGAAACCAGAAATTAACCCAAACATATACGGTCAACTAATTTTTAACAATAATTAGAAATGGGAATACTGGATTTTCATATGCAAAATAATAAAATTGGGCTTTATGCCATGTAAAAAATTGACTCAAAATAAATAAAAGAACTAAAATTAGACCTGAAGCATAAAACTTCCAGGAAAAAATATAGAAAAAACCTCCTTGATACTAGCCTTGGCAATGTTTGTTTTTTTTTTTTAATTTAATACCACAACAAAAGCTCAGGCTAGACGACTAAAGTGGAGTCTCAGTGGTTATAGCACTTGCCTGGCATGCACAGTTACGTGGGTTCAAACCCCAGCACCATGTACACAGCAAAATGTCCAAGCAATGAAAGATACATGAAAACTAAATAAAATTGATTCTCTCTCTCTATCTCAAAAAAAAAAAAAAACAGCTACAAAAAAAAATGGGACCATATCAAGCTAAAAAGCTTCTGCACAACAAGGGAAGGATCAACAAAATACAAAGGCAGATTAGGAGGAAATGTATGCAAACCACACATCTGATAATGGGATAATATCTAAAACAAAATAAAAAGGATACTAGGGGCTGGAGCAGTGGCTCAGCAGTTGAAACCCTTGCCTGGCATGTGCAAGGACCCAAATTCAAATCCCAGCACCATATACACAACTGTCAGAGAAACAAAGGCCACACGAAAATATAAATAAAATTGATTCTCTCTCTCTCTCTCACTCTCCCTCTTTCTTAAAAAAAAAAGAGTATACTAAAGAGTTCACAAATTGAGCTAGCCAATGAATACATGAGACAATGTTCTAAATCACTAGTAATCAGAGAAATGCAAATGAAAACTACATTAAGATTTCACCTTATTCCTGTCAGATTGGCAAAAATGAAGAATATAAACAATAACAGATGCTGGAGGGGTTGCAGGGAGATTGGAACAATACCACACTGTTGGTAGAACTGCAGACTGGTATAGCCACTCTGGAAAGCACTGTGGAGAATCCTCCAAAAATTAGTGATGAACCCACCATACAATCCAGCTATCCCTCATCTGGGTATTTTCCCAGAGGAATTAGAATCAGCACATTACAGTGACACAGCAAAATTTATGTTCATAGCAGCTCAATTTACAATAGCTAAATTATAGAACCAACCCAGATACCCCTCACTAGATGAATGGATCCAAAAGCTCTGATATATATATATATATATATATATATATACACACACACACACACACACACACACCATGGAATTCTACTCAGCAATGAGAAACAATAAAATTGCAGCCTTTGAAGGTAAATGGATGGCAGTGGAAGAATTTATGCTGAGCAAAGTTAGCCAAACCCAGAGAGTCAAGGGTAGAATGTTTTCACTCATTTGTGAAGGCTGGAGCTAAACCCAGGCCTGTGTGAAAGGTAGTCAACCTCATGTATTAGACCCAGCAAAGGCGTAGTAACACACAATCTAGGGCAATCATGGATATATAGATGTATGGGAGGGACAGGTAGAGGAAGGGAGAGGAAGGGAGAATAGGGAGGGATCCAGAGGTTAATTCTGGTTTAAGGATATATGCATATCATATTGTTATTTTATATGCATTTATTACTGTACAATAACTCAATTCCTTAATAAAAAAATTAAAAAATAAAGAGTTCGCATAACACAGTAGCAGAAAATAATCCAATTTAAAAATGACCTGGATGGACATTTTTCTGAAGAGGAAATAAAAATGGTCAACAAGTATATGAAAAGGTGCTCCGCTTCTCTAATCATCATAGAAATGCACATCAAAACTATGAGACATAATCTTATACCTATATGGATGGCTACTGTCAAAAAGATCAGAGATTACAAGTATTGATGAGAATGCAGAGAAAATGGAATCTCTGTGCATTGTTGGTGGCAATGTAGAAAGGCACAGCTGTTGTAGAAAGCACTACAGAGGTTCCTAAAGAAATTAAACACAGAACTGCCACATAACCCAGCAATCCTTCCCAAGGATATATACCCAAAGGATATTAAATCACTATCTTATAAATACCTGTAATTCCCAGTTTATTGCAGCATTGTTCATAATAGCCAAGAAAAGGCAATAACCAACATGCCCAATGATGGACAAATGGATCAAGAAAATGTGACTTATATACAACAGATTACTACACTGTTTTTAAAAGAAGATTCTGCCCTCTACCACACAACATGGATGAAACTGGAAGACTTTAAGCTAAGGGGAATAAGCCAGATACAAAGAAAAAATACTGCATGATCTCACTCAAATGCAGAATCTCCAAAAAAAAAAAAATTCAACTACACAGAGGTGGAGAATAAAACAGTGGTTACCAGGGGCAGGGGAGCACGGAATGGGAGATGTAGGCCAAAGAACACAACACAGAATACAGGCAGGATGAGCAAGTCTACAGATGAAATGTACAACCTTATGAGGATTGTACTTAATATTGTACTGTGCTCTGGGTTTTTGCTAAAAAAGAATAGATTTTAGGTGCCCTTGCCACAATTTTTAAAAATGGATAACTACTGAGATGATGGATAGGCTAATCTGCAGGACTACATAACCTTTTCACTATATATAATTGTATCTCAAAACATCATGGTTCACCTTAAATATACACATTAATATTTAAATTTTAAAAAGACATGAGAATCCAGCTGTCTTATATTAAAGCAGGCATTAACAAGACTTTCAGAAGAGTAAAACAATGCCACTCTACTCACTAAGTATTTTTGTTATGGAAAATTATTATTTTTCCTACACATATTAACATTTAATGGAATTTTTAAATCAATATTTTTTGATTTCTCAGTTTTAATTCCAATCTGTTAAACAGATATTTACAAACCACATTTAAAATGCTTTTGGGGGTCCTCAATTTTTAAGAATATAAAGGAGTCCTGAGACTAAAATATGTTGAGAACTAAAGATACAGGACATAACTAAACAAATGAATAACCCAGTCAAAAAATATGGTAGAGCAAACAAGTTTTAAAGTGGAACAGAAAAAGGTGAATGACTTATTCAATTGTAGATTTAATTTGAACTAGTTATGAAAAGAAATAAAAAGACTGTAGAAGTAAGTTTAAGTTATTTTAATCAGGCTTTTAAAAGCATACCATGAGAAGATACAATTAAGAAGTAGTTCAATTTTATGAGGCTATTTATTTCAAGAATCTTATTGTAGGGTACCCAGAAATGAAGACAGATAGGAACAAGGTCTATAATGCACTTTTAAAGGATACAGTAATTCCTCTTAAACCTCTTCATTATAAACCATGTAGAGGAGAATAAGGAGAAAAAATGTCTTATTTTAAATGCAATTATTTCTATTATTCTAACTTCTAAGACACAGAAAGAATAGGTGCAGAGTGAAACTAGCTAGATATATTAGCTGCAAGACTATTTTGTGATTTAAATCACTGGTAATATTACCATCTTGCGGCAAAATGAAGTATTGCAATTGTGAATGACAAAACTAAAGGGTTCACTATGCTTTTGATAAAAACCAGTTATTGTCCTCCTCCCTACCCTCTATACCCTCATATCAACCCCAAGTAAAAAGAACCTCTAGAGTTAGTTAATTTAAAAATAGAGATTAAAACAGTCCAAAAGAATATTAAACAGAGAAGTAGTAAATGAAATGTCCTAATACAACATAAAGGTAAAACTGAAACCATGGTCAAAAACCCAATGATTGATGAAAAAAAGTTTCAGTGTGCCAGCTTATTAAGACAGTCATGACTGGAGGAAGTCCTGGGGAGAGGTACTGGCTAAATTATATTGTTACACTGTTGTGCATGTACGAATATGTAACAACAAATTCCACCATTATGTAAACTACAATGTGCCAATAAAAAAAAACATCATGACTAATTCTTACAGGGAAAAATTCATTTTATAAGCACATTATTAGATAAAACTTGTGTTTGGTAACTCAGTATTTATTATTTATTTCATTTGTACAGATTAAAATTGTTGCCACACTGAAATTCTTCCATTTTATGCTACTTCCTCTTCACCTAGGCCTATGTAATTTTCATGTAAATTTTCAAAAGCATGCAAGAACAATCTATTTATTATTGACAATCTAATCCAAATTCTACCCTCACTTCTTACAGATACGACTCTACTGAATTTCAGCTACACCAAATAAAATCTATTTGTGTGTATTTACACCCATGAGTAGGATAAAGATTTTTAGAATCAGAACAGAGCCTGGAGTGGTGGCTCAGCGGTTACTGGGCTTGCCTGGCATGCACAAGTATACAAATTTGAACCCCACCACCATATACACAACAATGTCTCACAGCAACAAAAGCCACATGAAAAACTGAATAAAGTTGATTCTTTCTCTTTCTCTCACTGTCCCTCTCTCTTTAAAAAAAAAGAAATCATAACAGAAAATACAGGATAATATCAGTTTTACCTTTATTAGCTAGCCTTTCCCGGCTTCAATTGATATAGTATAAATAAATATTTCCCTTAAAACAGAAATCTAGATTCAAAAAGTTCAAGAATAAACATAAAATGCACATGGTCAATTTCTTGCCATTATTTTACATGATCAAAACAGTGAAGTAACCTGAATAATTTCCATTTGCTTGTGCACTTTCCATTTTGCTTCCAATACAATAATAGATTACTAATACACATAAAATCAAAGCAAGGGAATGTACACACACGCAAGCACTCATCTTTCCCACTCTCCTGCTACTTCAGCAGTGATGGCTGGATTACTCCGTACTGGACCCAATCAGATTCTCTGAAATAACTAATGGATGCTCCAAGCTCACAAACCACATAACTTTCTTTCCTAAAGCAAAGCTTTGTCACCTTTGTGAAATTTATCAATTTTTTTAGAAACTCATTTGAATAATCTGAATTTACTATCAATAATAACATGAGGTGATGATTTATACCATGTTCATTTAATGGAAATGTTGAGGTCCAAGTCCTCTCCACCTTAAGAACATTACCCTGTCTAATTAAAAAAAAAAAACTACCAAATGAGAATTTGTTCTAAAAATATAAATAATACTAATTTACAAATTTTATCCAACCTGTTGATGATTGCAATGTTTGGTGCAAGCTGTGTGGCAACTGAAGGGTGAACAAAGGTGAGTGAATGCTATTTCTGAAGAAGTCTTCTGTTGCTTTAGACTGCAAAACTTTGGTTTCCCAGAGCTGAAAAAAAAGTCTACATTGTTTTAAAAAGTAGGATATTTACTTCTATTTTTTAGTTTTAAGATTAAATGAATAAGTATTAAACTATAATTGAGGGGTTAGAACTATAATTTATCAGTTTTTAAGTTGAAAAATACAGGAATAGAAACTTTTATTATCTACAAACCTGCTTCAAGTCCTTTAAAACTTGTTCCTCTATGCCTTCTTCAGCAAATAAATCCCGCACTCCTTCAATTACATCCTCAATTACAGATCTGTAGAGTTTAGGCTACATAAAAGCAATTATTAAAGTTTTAAATTCTCAAGTTTGCATTTTTTACCCTTAAACATGTAGTATATACTTTCTAATCTATAGTTGTAAAAAAAGAAGCAACCTAAGGATTTTTACTAAGTACATCATATTCCCAGTATACACTTAGTTTTCTATAAACTGTGTTAGCCTCAGAGCCCTAGACTCCTTATAGTTCCCTGGTAGTCCCCTATCTACACAGATGAATTACAGGAATACAATATGAGATAATCTAATAAAGATTTATGATTATGTTACTTGGCTTCTGTGTCAGTATTTAACCTCCCAACTCCCTTACAAATGCAAAATTAATTTAAGGTAGCTGGAAATAAATCTTCTGTTTTCAATTTACCTTTTTCTCAAAGTAGCCACTATTAGTGAACTATTAGAGTTCACCACATTATTTTCATGAATGTAAATAAACTCCAAGTCTTAAGACTGGGATAATCAAAGTCTGTCCTACTTCCAAAATACACAGACCAAAAATAATAATATAAGTGAGTGTATGTGTTCACACACACATTCTAAACGATTATTAAGTTAATATACAACTGCACCAAAATGGATTTCCTTAACAGAAACTAGGAATAGCATTAACCAATCTTACCCTTTTACAATGTTCACACTGTAGAGAAAAAATAACATCCTAAAATGTTTACTAGTAAAAACATGCCATGAAATAAAATTAAGCAGATTTCTACCCAGATTAAACATCACTTACATGAAATCAACAATGAGCATGTACAATAAACAGTCCTTCAAATATATTTAAAGTGTGCCCCACCCAGCTCCTCCATCCAAAATGGCAATTCTAGGTATGCTGACAATACTGATCTAGTGGAAGTTCCACTGATAAGAAATGGCAAAACAGGATTCAATTGAGCTGCTCTTGTCTCAAATTGCTTAATCAGGGCAAAATGAATACTGTGGCATTCTAGGATTGCTAGGATACTACCCATAAAATACTCTAAATACTCCTGTACACTCCAAGAGAAACTAAATTCTAAACTAATCCTTCTAAAGATCCAGGGTAAACTTATGAATAGGCCAATCAGTAACATTTAAATAATATGTTATTCACAAGCATATCCATTAAGGCTAAGTGCCCTTAGATTGGTTGCTTCTTCTAAAACAGTTTACCCTGATAAAGGCATTCTAAATGGATACTTCAGTGTTAATCCCAGATAGTGTGATCACACTTAGAGCTAGAGGGGAAAATTCCTAGGACTAAAATCATCTTTAAGATCTGCCTTCAGAGTGTAACAGCAACAGTCAAAAAGTACCCATTAGAAACAATTTTTCAAAAGCAAAATTGGTACTACATAGTTTCTCTTCTAAGACTACATTTAGACTTTACACTGCTTTCCCCATTTTTATTAAAACTATATATAATCCAGAAGTCCATCTTAACTTCTTTGAAAGAAAACATGGAGTTCACAATCAGGGAAATCATTATATCCTGTAAACTTAGTTTCAAGTATAAGTGTTATCCATGTCTTAAAATGCAGTATCATAACATGGATATACATTAAAATAGCAAGTCTCTAAAAATGGAACATTTAGTGCTACATATGTATATATGGAATCTTTTTTATTTTTTTTAAACCCTTTCAGGATGAACACATTGTCTTTCAGGAAATGTGAAGTCTGTTGATAATAAAGATAGGGTTTTTTTTCTTCAATTTAGATTTTTAAGATTGATGGAGAGTCTCACAAGTGCCAGTTAGCCTGTAAATTCTGTGGGGTTCAGGTACCCTTCCAGGACACAAGAGCTATGTCTGTGGGTTATACACAAAAGCATTAAGATGTTAAGAGAACGGGAAAAAGAAGACGGTGGGGTAAGAAGCCCTATCGCAGGACCTGTTATCTCAGGTCAGTGAACAACATAGCTTGAATCAACAACACCCATACCAAAATTAAGAATTAGAGTACAAGTGAGTTTAAGAATTTTCTAAATATATTGGAAATCAGCAAGGCAGAGAGTGAGTTCCACCTCTACACAAGTCTAACCCTAACCTAGATAACCTCAATTTGGACTAGGAAGTGGGCTCTTCTTCTACTTCCGGTTGGGCCAGGCCCAACTTCCGGCCAAACTACTGGCTCATATAGGTGTCATCAACACAGAGCTGAGAAAGAGGGTTTATGAGTGTGTGACATGTCCCTGAGGACGAGGGGTTGTACAGGGCTCGATGCCGCGGACCCTGAGTCCCGGGCTGCTTCCAATGCGCAGAGCCTGCGGCCCTCCTTACCACCGGATTGACGCAGGCCATGACAGCGGCTCCGGCGGCCCCTTCGCGCCTGCGCAGCGCGCGGTTCGCGGCCGAGGGTCGCTCGGGCACGTTTTGAACCGCGGGGGACGTTGCTGCGCAACCTCGGAGGACGCCGGGGGCGGGGCGGGCAGGAGCGAAGCTCCAGGATTGACCCGGGTTCCTTGTGGGCGCGGTGCCTGGGCGAGGAGAGGTGGCTTGGCTGAGGGAGGAGGCCGGCTAAAATGAATGGAGGGCTGCGTCGGGCCTTACCATTTTGGGGCTGTTCGCATTGCCCCAAGACCCTTTATCTCTTCAGTCCGTGAAATAAAGATTAAGAAAATAAGGGCGATGCACTGGTAGATCCCAGTTCCACTTCAGTTTGGAAGGGTGTGAGAGATATGAAGGGAGATTACTGATTTCTGCTTTTATCAATTTTCATGCCTACCCTTAAACCCAGCTGAACTCCATATCGTTATATAAAAATATAGCGAGATCCGAACTCTTCCAAGGATATGGGCAGCAGCAACATCACCTGGGAACCTGTTTAAAATGTAAATGATCAGGGCTGGAGCGGTGGCTGGATGGTTAAGGCGCTTGCCCGGCATGCCCAAGTACACGGGTTCAAACCCCAGCACCCACGTACACAACTAAGTGTCAGAGCAAGGAAAGCCATGGGGAAAACTCAATAAAAATTGATTCTGTCTCTCTCTCACTGTCCTTCTCTTTAATAAATAAAATGTAAATGATCAAGGTCCATACACAGCTACTGAATCAGAAACTGGAAGGAGGGGCCCAGCATCTATAACTTCAACGTGCTTTCTAGGTAGTTGTGTGTGCATTCAGATGAGACCCACTGCTCTACAACGAAGAGTCTTATTTAGGGGAATGTACATTAAAATCGCCCAGGGAGCTTTTATAAAGTCTGGTGCCTGAGTCTTACCCTAAAGAATCTGATTCTAAAATGTAGCCAAGGTGGAGAACCGCTATTTCAAGTCAGCTCCCCAGTGCTATCCAGTCTCTTCTTCCTCAGATAGAGGACACCATCTTTTGACCTGCAGTAATTTTCTCCCTCTCCTGAAGGATGGAGCATACCATTAGGGGCACAGTTTATCTAGCTAAATGTAAATGTAAGCACAGACAACCTGGAGGGCTAGAAAAAGGAAGAGGTCATCAATTGCCACCACTCTGCCTTTTAAACAGTCTTTCTAACCTGAAGATGGGCTTTGACCTAACCAGATGGCTATTTGATGATTAAAAATTCTATTACATTTTAAAAATGACTATTTATTTGTGAATATAAGTAGGGTATGCTCCACCACTCTATTTGCCTGCATTAGGTACATTAAGGTCTGTAGGTTTCAAGCAGCTGGTTTATATGATTCCCTTAGAAGACTTTCCTAAATTGAAAACTATTGGAAATTTCTTTTACAAAAGCAAGAAATTTATATGGTAATTTTTGATGGTTATGTCTCTCTACCTGGCAATTTGCTACCAGGAGTATTCAAAGTGACTTATCTTTCACCCAAAATAGTAAAGCTAAAAGCAGACATTGATTCCTTCTATTATAAAATGCAATTAAATTATTCAAGCTGGGAAATAAGAAAGCTGAAAAGTCTCTTGTTTTTCATCTTTTTTCATAGCAAGGTTTTAAAATTTTATTCCTAAATGTATAGGATTGGTAATCACCTAACTTTTTGTGACAGCATACCATTTTGTTTACTTCATTATATATTCTTTCTTTCTCAAGGCTACACTGTAGATCATACATATTTTTTAAATTAAATTTGGGCCTTGGTGCCCATAAAATGTGTGACTAGCAGTTGAATTGTTATTAGTGCACTTAGTACCCTAACACCATAGAAAAGTTATGCAGTGTGAACAAGAAATCACTTTCTGTTTGCCTCTCGTGATGTATCTGAATGGTCACTGGTAGGCTCAGCTGTAATTTCTTCTCACTAATAAACAATGACCACTAGAGGAGATATGCTTGAATCCAAGTTCATGTAGACCCAAGTTGCAAATCTGCTCTGATTCTTTGGTGGTCAACCTCCAAGATCGCTCCCAGCTCATCCTTGCCTCCTGGTATTCATACCTGGGATTTTCCCATCCCACATTATACCAGGGTTTGCTGGGGCAACCAATGGAATAAAGCAGAAGTGATAATGTACTGCTCCCAAATTTGTTATAAATGATGGTGGGCTATCTCGCTCTCGCTTTCTCTCTCTCTCTCTCTCTCATCACTCACTTTGGAGAAGCCAACTATTTTGGGGAAATCTAGTATGTCAGAACCAGTGACCAAAGGCAGAAGGTGAAAAGAGACTGAAGAGACAGACTAATTCAGGATTACACAGAATGCAATTTAGGAGAGACTTTGAAGCAAGTCTTAGGCAGCAGGAAGACGAAAGTATCCCAAAACCCCAAGGCAAGAGGAAGGGGTTTTTATGCTAAGCAAGATGAAAGGGGACCATGACCAGCTAGAATATACCTAGGCTTTCTCAAAACCTATTAACACATCAAACATCAGTGGGGAAACACTGCAAGCATAACAAGAGATTCTCAGCTATCCTAATGATTTCGTTTATCTCATGACTTGGACTGCATACTGGGGGTCACATGGTGGGCAAAATGACAAACATGGCTGTAATCAGGTGAAACTGGATCCCTATACCAGCTGTCATGCTACAATGACACTCAGGTAGCCTATGGAAAGGTCCATGTGGTGTACAACTGAGACTCTAGCATATAGCCACACATAACAGAAACCTGCAAATAATCAAATGCAGAAGTTTAATATGGATCCTTGCCCAGTTATCACATTTACAGCCCTGATTGACAGCTCTACAGCATCCTTCTGAGACACCTTGAACCAGAACTACCCTCTGAGCATCTCCTAGATTCCTGATACTCTGAAATCATTGGAAATAATAAATATTTGTCACTGTAAGCAGTTAAGTGCTGTGGGTAATTTCTTATACAGCATGAGATAACCCATATGGGGCCCGTTATCTGGTTGGACTGTGACTAGAGGAGGCTTGGTTTTCCCTAATGTGATCTCAGCATTTAAAGTTTCTGGAGTACCCTCTCCAGTCACAAGAGCATTTTAAAAGTATGGAAAGGAATCTTTATAGACTGTTATTTGATAGCTTTGACCCAAGATTATCATGAAACAAGCAGACTTTTATAGTTATGTAATGATTACATTTCTTTTGTCAATTTTTCAAAGTCAGGGGAGAAGTGTGTTGCATACATAAAGCATTTTTGATGCTAAAATTGAAATTTCAAAATCCCAGTGCCACACTGAGGCAATTTTACAGTGACTACATTTTATGTTAGCAAACAGTGTAAAAAAAAGGAATGTGGAGCTCTGTTCCTTCTGTGAGTACTTGGTTCTTAGAAATAACACCTGTACAAAGGCACAAAGCTCTCCTCCAGTCACCTATCACAGATGAGATCATCAGATTTTCATTTTTTACACTTTGTTTAGAGACCATAACATTATACTTAATACATACTATTAATATCATATTTTGCAAATCTTAATATGCAGATTAATTTCTTTGCATTCTGCATATTTTTCATTACTTTTGCTTGGAGGTGTAAGTGATACTTTTCCAAAAAGTAAAGAAACAATTTCACTTTGTTTTAATGTGTGAAAAGTCCATATCTTTTAAGTCCTTTACTTGGATAAAAATGTTTTAAAAATTATTTTAGAGAGGGCCCATTATCTTTTACATACTAAACTTTATAGTCAAGTATAGGGTATAGACTCTAAATCATATATTTATCTCTAATGAAGAATACAAGTTAGTCTTTGGGTATATGGCTTAAGGAAGCAAATATTTATTATTAGTTCTTGAACATTTTGCAACTAATGCATTAAACCCAGCAGTATTGTGTTTCTCTGCCTCTGCTTCATCCTTTACATTTTCCAGGAAATGAAAATCCAGATAATCTCTGCCTCACCCTGTAACTTTGAAGCAGTTAAAATGTTGGTGGTTCTGATTTATTTATACTCTGCACTTTTATAACATTTTCCATTTTAATACAACTCCAAAATCAACTGACACTATTTGAACATCAGATGCTTTTCCACCAATAGGATTTCAGCTATGGCAACCATATGACACAATGCTATAGCCAAATGGTCACCTTATCACACAACAGAACACTGTTAGTGAGCACATCACTATATTTCAAAATGCTTCAGTTTTCATAAGATGCACACATTGTGTATATAGGTAAGGAACTGATAATAATTAACTCATAGAAAGTATGCCAAATGATTTTAAACAGTTTTCCCTGTCACTACTTTTTCTACATTCTCATCAGTGTCATGTTAAGGTTTCAATGATTTCCATTCTCATTTCTTAATCATAATATGTATAATTATACATGAACATGAAATATTAGCAAGGATAATGTTCATTGTCTCCAATTAATTGTCCAACCTAAATTTCCACTGAGAGAAGATGGAAGTAATGACCAACAATTTCAATTTAAGCCTCTGACCCAGAGAGAAGAAACCAGCTTTGTTCTTACAATAGCTGTACTTTTCTTCTTTTCTAATCTGTCTCACTTTATGAGAGGCAAATAATAGTACCTTGGATATTCAACATTGTCATCTTAGGTGCTTCAATAACAGGAAAGGCAGAAATAACACAGAACAGATATACTTCTTCCTAATTCTTTTGCTAAGAACACATGAAAATTCTGGGCAAAATGTAAGTGTAAGAAGACTTAAAGGTAGGAAGAAGCAGACAGACCAGTTAGGGGCCTCCCAGCCCAAGACTGAACCAGCAGTAGGTTGCCTGGATTTTTTTTTTACCTCATACATCCTGGATTGGGTGTTAGAGAAGTTGGCAACCCAGGAATCACCAATGGTCACAGACGAGAAAAGTTCCAACAAAAACCTGATGTCTCTCAAGCCAAAGGACCAAGAAAGACACATTAAAATAGAAAACTCTAACGCGGCAACCGCTCAACTTCCAAACTCCACAGGAAAACATCACAGCCCACGCCTATCCTTGTCATTCCTGTTCATAATGGGTTTCTTTTGGCTTTAGAAGCGGGCAACGTCACGGTCCCACAAATTCCAGTACACTGTGATTTGCACAGTTCCATTTGTTCCCAGTGTTTAGTGCCTAGCATTGTCCTGGCCACCTAAGAGGTCTCTAACAAATCCTTGTTTATTTGTGTGTTTAAGGAATTATTCATTCCTTATCCAGATGTTTTCCATGTGAGGTTACATTTTATAATTATGTAGACAAGTGAAGGAAATCAAGTGCTTAGTATTGTTTCAAGTACAAGGGGGAAAAAATAAAAAACCTGCATCTACATAATGGTTCCAAGATACCTTTAACAAGAGACAGTTGAGAAATAACACTTACTTTATCAGATGTTTGGTATTAAATGAGAAAACATGATCCCTGGGATATGGTAGGTGCTAAAAAGCTAAGCGTGCTTCTTTTCTCCTTTCAGAAGCATTCAAAAACAAGACTAAATCAAAATTTAAAATAAACATTTTAATCCTTTCAACCCCTTGAGGATATTATGTGTGTGCTTACTAAGAAAAAAATATATTTGTAACCATAAACGTGATAGATTTTAAGTTCCTTAAGGTTAGATGAAATTATTCATCTTTATATGCCCTGTAAGTACCTTGCATAGTACCTCCACTTTGTAAAACATTCATTAAATATTATTGATTTGAATTTATTGTTAAGCAGTTACAAAATGGAATTTCTGAATTTCTGACCTATATATGGGGAAATATTGGGAACTAAAATGCAATCACTCTTGGGGGAAGTAGTGTACTGGATCTAAATTCATCCTACCATTCATCCATGTGATATTTTTAATTCAATACATAGGTCCTAAACTCCAGCCAAGCAATCAGCTCCACACTATTGGTATTGCTTCTACTCCTACCTATTTTTACCCTTGTATATGGGCTTCTTCCCAGAATATGGCAATAATGATGGGAAGAGCCACTCTAATCAATGTCCCAGACAGGGTGAGGTAAAAAAAAAATGCAAGTAATTACAAAATAATGAGATTAGTACCAAAAATGGCTCATGAAGGGCACCTAACCTGAATGGGAGGTCCAGGCAGGGCTTCCTAGAATGGGACCCCTAAACCAAGATCTGTATAATGGAAGGGACAAAGAAGGGAGGCAAGGAAGAGTGTTGCAGGGCAAGGACACTGAGGCTTGAGAACAGGGTGGGTTTGAGGAATGAGAGCAGATCAGTGAGGACAGAGGACACAGAACAAGGCAAGCTGGGGCACAAACTGTGGCTGGCACCAGATGACGTGCTCCCCAGAGAGCAGCGTGGAGGCTGGGAGGGAGGGAGGGGGCCACAGTGGAAGAAGCAGAGAAGCAGTTAAAGGTCTATGGGGTGTGGAAGAGTAAGCAATGCTGTTAGAGAAGCTTGCAGCAGGGGCTGGAGCGGTGGCTCCACGGGTATGGTACTTGCCTGGGAGGCGCAAGGACGCAGGTTCAAAACCCAGCACAACCTACATCAATGAAGTCTGAAGCTACATGAAAAACTAAATAAAATTGATTCTGTGTGTGTGTGTGTGTGTGTTTAAAAAAAATTCAGCAGAAGAAACATCAGATGGGAAGAACACCAAGATCTGAGTGACCAGCACTTGATTTATGAAGCAAGAAGGAAGAGAGCGGAGGAAGCCCCCAAGAGCTCTGAGGTGATGTGAGGGAAGGGGCTCGGGTGTCCCCTGATAGAGAAAAAGGCAACACAAAGAGGGCTATTCACATCAACTAGTTCACAGTTCTACCCAAGGCCATCTCTGATCCCAGAGCAAGTTTAATATAGAATTTGTCCTTTTCCACAATGACTTCTTAGCAAAGCCTTTAAAAAGTGTTTCAGAATATCTCAAAATTACCCACTGGAGAGACAGGCTCTTGGCATTTAACAATGCCACTGTTCAGAGATGCTCTTTGCTTGTCCTTTTCATGGCACTTGAGGACCTTTGGGTGGAATTCTCTCTGAAGAGTGTGAAAATTACCAAAATAAAACTGTTGAAAAGGACAAGCACTGCAGCCAGGTGCCACCTCCCACCCCACCCAGCCACACATGGATCTGCAGCATCTCTCAGAGATGAAAAGCAGAAAAGGAGACTGAATTCTAGAGCATTCACAAGTGGGTTTCCCAAATCAGAGCTGCCTTAACCATGTACCGCTGTTAGAAGAGGCTAAGAATCTCGGTTGCAAAGTCCCAAGAACATCCTTGGTTGGGTCAGTACAGTTGATATTTGAGCTCTAACACCAGTAGAGAGCACATACTGGAAGAGAAGGTAAACAATTTCAAGAAAAATAAAACTAAAGCCTGTCGGTTATAAATGGTCTCTAAAGAATTAAGACACATCTGTCTATGGGATGGTGAAAAGTCTCTGCTCCAGTCTCACTTCTGGAAAAGGAATAAAGAAATAATACTTTGAACATATAGGCCTGCACCCTGCACCTGTACGTATATTCTCTTTCTACTACGGCAGTGGTGAACTATTACTTCTTTTGCCCAATGCAGCCAGCCCCTTGGTTAGTGGCTTTAGTCTTTCCTCCTCTAGTCTACTTACAGAGATAGCCCTCGAAGTTGTCTCACTCTCTCCTTTGCATCATTAATTTCCTTTCACCATTAGAACATTGTTAATATACATAAATATCCACCATATAGTGGTGTGCCAATAGTATGGGTAGTCAGCCCCAAGTACACTGTTGAGAATTTAAACACAATAATTAAACAACAAAGTCAGTCTGAATTGCTTATCAGCATACAGTGACAATCCTAAGAAACATCCACAATAACACTCACCACCCCATTCCCTTTATTGGTGTACATTCTAAATAATTGGTTCAATTATTGTTGAATTTTAATAATGCATATCAAAGATCCAGATAGGCATATTTTAATTTATTAACATTTAATAAACATTATACTTACATGGAAGTTAATTTGGAGAACGCCCAGTTATCCAGTTGGACCCCTGATATACATGGACTCAAATGTACATATTCACTTTGGGAATTCATAATGGTCCAGGATTTTTCCAACTTATTCCACATGCAATTTGTGTCTCATCCCTCTTGGAAATACATATTCATGGATTTAAGCCATGGATTCATAATAAGCAGTGATTGTAAAGATGAATAATTCGAACTAGTTTATTTCAATTCTGTCATTCTGTGTGGCCATGTCAAAATTTTTATTTGTGCTTTTTAAATTTAAAAGAATAAAATGGAGGGGCTGGAGTGATGGCTCAGCAGCTGTGGTGCTTGCCTGGCATACACAAGGACACAAGTTCAAACCCCAGCACCATGTATACAACAGAGTGTTGGAGCAATGAAGGCTACATGAAAAACTAAATAAAACTGATTCTCTCCCCTACCTCTTTCTCTCTTTCATTGTCACTCTCTAAAACATATATATACAAAAAAAGAATAAAATGGAGTATGAATTGTAAGATGTTATATTTTTGTTCGGTAAGTTTTGCTTGGTCACTTTATATAATAACTACTACATATAGGATAATTATATTTTAAATTTGAAGTTTATTCTTCTACTTAATCATGAATCTTTTTGTTATGCATCTTTTAATGAATCCAAATACATCAATAATTTGTTATGTCAGTGACAAACATTTTGGCATAAGGATTGTAGCTGTACACCCCTGCTTTCATATGATGTCACACCTTTTCAAACCCCATATGTGAACTAGTGACCTCAACTACTGGCCCACAAAACACGTACACACTTAGGAACTGACAGCTGCTTCGAGAGTTTAGTCCATGGTAGGGCTGAACTCCTCAGCCACTTCTCTGAAGATGAATGATAAAGAGCTCAAATTAAGTGTGAACCTGGGTCAGATCCCAAGCACTACAGAGAGGAAGAGTGGAAATCAAGGCAGGGACACACTGCATTAGGCTTTGGGTTAGTCTCAGAAGCCTCACCAGCGCTCATGAGGCGGACCCTTAGGTGCCTTCAGATCTTCTCAGAGCTCTATGTTGGATGCCATCTCTCCAGAATGGCTCTCTCATGAAGGGACACCTCACACTTCAATTGGGTTTTACTTTCTGCAGAGGCCTGCTTCCAACATAATTGAGCAACTAGACTTTAATAATTTTGGAACTCATTCACTATGTGGTTAACATGCCTCACCTCTCAATGTGTCCCCTGTGAGATTTGTCCTTGCTATTCGCCCCCTAGTTAAGCACTGTGAGCCTAAGGAAAAATCATCTTTGTATGTTCATAAATCAAGATTCACGAATTCCTACTTTGATCATCTCCTTATTTTAACCATAAAAGTTTTATAAATAGACAATAAATCAAGAACATGAGATATTACATTGGTAGTATATAATTTAGCAGTTGCTGAATTTGTACCTTTTGCAAGTACTTTAATTATATTCACTAAGTAGTTACGAGACAATCATTTACATAGAGTATTATTATATCTAAGTGTAATAAAAACAAGGCTCAAGCAGATAGATACAAAAGCTATTAATTGTTGTGCTTTTTTTTTTATCCTTCAGGAACTCATAGTCATTCTCAACATAATGAAACCAGCAATTGCTTCATAATTACTTTGAATTCAATAACAAAATTTGAAGTAAGATTACCATACCAACATGCCATGGCATCAACCCAGTGGAGCTCAATGAAGAAAGTTTTTAAAAAACAAAATAGAAAGTGATTAAAGTAATGATTAAATTTATTTTAAAATATGCAATACCTGCAACATCACAAATAAGGAAAACTCTGAAGAAATACAAGCTGGCACATCCAAATCTAACTAGACACAGTATATGATTCAGTCCATGGCTTGAAATATGATAAGGAATCATTTTCTACAAGCATTGACAATAAGAAAGAGAACATTTTAGCAAGAGTCAATATCAATAAGATAGAAATAATAATAATAATTGAAGAAAAAAGTAACACTAGGAGAAACAAAGGTCAAGACTTGGGTCTCAAGGAGGGCAGGGGGATCTCATCCTCACCAGCTCCTGTCCTGATGTTCACATTTACAGAACAACCCCTCAAAAGAGTTTAAGGGGTTCAGGTCATGCCACCCAAAAAACTGTTGCTTTGGTGTGTTGATTATTTTAAGTTGAAGACACTTGAGAAATAGCAGTTGCAGGAAGGATCTCTGATCTCCTTCTTCCTACCTAAAAGCAGGTCATAAAAATTCCCACCAGCAAGGTGACCTCCTGTGCTAGGAAGAGAAGAGCAATCTTATCATCAGAAACTGGATGTCAGTGACAAAATGGACTTGTACAAACAAAGCTACTAAAATGACCCTTACCTTCCATTAAGTTCCTCATGTATTTCCTGGCCACTGTCCTGCAATTCAATGCCCCTAGCCCAAGCCCTTTGTCTTGTCATGTCACCACGATCTATCCATCATATGAAATGCATATGAGCAAATGCATTCTTTTTCATATTAAAGGTATATGAGCACTGTAGCCTAAAGGCTTTTGGGGGGGCAGCACTGGGGATTTGAACCCAGGGGTACTTACCACTGAGCCACATCACCAGCCCTTTTTAATTTTTAGTTTCAGACAGGGTCTCACTAAGCTGCTTAGGGCCTTGATAAGTTGCTGACTGGCTTTGAATTTGCAACCCTCCTGCCTCAGCCTCCTGAGTCTCTGGGATTACAGGCACGTGCTACCGTGCCTGAAGCCTAATGGCTTTTTTTAGGCAATTTATTTTCCTTTTGAAGACTCTCCTCTCATATACATTTAAAAATATTAAATAAAATTTGTATGCTTTTCTCTAGTCAATCTCTTTTAAGTCAGCTTAATTCTTAGGCCAACCACTGGACCTTAGAAAGCAGAAATTTTACCTCCCCAACAGAGCATCTACTCCCCGACTCTACACATGCTTCACTAGCCTTCCTTTCCTTCACTCCAATGTCACTGCTGCAAGGTCACTGATTTCCATGCTGCTGAATTCAGCGGTTGGTGCTTAGTCCTCATTTTACCCTACCAGCAGCATTGGACGCCCCCAGCTACATCCTTTCACACTTGACCTCTGGGACACCATTCTCTTATTTCTTCTCCCCTAGCTACTCTTTCTCAGTCTTCTTTACTTCACTGACCTCACTTTTCTGACCTTTAAACTTCAGGACACCCAAGGATACAGATCTCAGACCACTTTGAGTATTTATATTCCCTCCCAGGTGATCCCAACCAGCCCCACAGCTCTACATTCTGATATTCCTAAAGTGGCATCTCTAGTCCAGTACTCTCCACTTCTGTCTCCACTCATACATCTGATAACATCTCAAAATTAACACATTCCATTCAAGCATAAATACTGACCTTTCTCCCCCAAACCTGTTCCTGCAACAGACTTCCCTTTCTCCATAAAGATGGCTCCACTCTGTGGTTGCTCAGACCAAACATCTTGGAATCATCCACCTTCTGTTCCCTTCTACCTCCTTCCCCATATCCAGTCCATTAGCATGCACTATTCTCTCCGTGTTTCAAAAGGCCAACGATTTTGCATCTCCCATCACCACTCCTAATCATCCGTCACACCTGTCACCTGGTCTATGGTCTGAGTGTTTGTGTTCCCCAAATTCACATGTTGAAATCTGACCTTCAAGTTGATGGCAGTAAAAGATGTGGACTTTGGGAACCAATTAGGATGTGAGGCTCCATCTTTATGAACTGGATTATAATGTCCTTTTTTTTTTTTTTTTAAGAAATAGGGGACAGTGAGAGTGAGAGAGAAGCAATTTTTATTTAGTTTTTCACGTGACTTTCATTCCTCTGACACTTTGTTGTGTATGTGGTGCTGAGGTTTGAACTTGCATACTGGTACATGCCAGGCAAGCACGGTAACCGCCGAGCCACTGCTCCAGCCCAATTATAAGGTCATTTAAAAGAGATATGAGGAAGCCCTTTTGCCCCTTCCACCATATGAAAGACACAGTAAGATGGTATCTATCCACTGTGGGAAGAACTGATCCTAATCAGACATTGAATGTGCTGGCTGGCACCTTGACTTTGGATTTCCCAGTCTTCCATAACTATGAGAAATAAATTTTTGTTCTTTATAAATTACAAGTCTAAGGTATTTTGTTAGAGCATCAGGAACAAATAAGAAACCTGGTTATTGCAATAGCCTCCTAATTGCTCTGCTTCTGCCATTACCCCCCCCCCATTCATACACCTTACTTAACATGTAATAAAAGTTAATGTAACCTTCTAGGGGTTTCCATCTCATTCAGGATGAAATCTGAAATCCTTACAATGGCCTACAAAGCCCTACTTGATCTCCTCCCCAACCTGCTCATAACCTCTCTGATCTCCTTCTCCCTTGTCCTCTGCCACTGAGGAGCCATCTGCCCGCCTTGATATTCCTGAAACAGACCAAGAGCCCTGATTCCAGCACCTGTGTTCCAGCGGTAGTCTCTGCTGGACTCAATTCTTCCCTACACAATCTGGGTGATTCTCTCCTTCATTTCTTCCAGGTTTCTTCTAGAATATCATCTCAAAGTTCTTCTGCCACCCTATCCTCCTTTATTTTTCTGTAGAGCAAATGATCACAAATTGCTAACTGTTTATTATCTGACTTTCTCCAATATTATATACCCTCTAGGATAGCAGCAATTAACTGTTTCATGATTGCTTATCCCTAGTTCCTAGAAAAATGTAGACATATGGAAAGCATTCACTGAACATTAGAATCATCAGCCAGATAATTGATTGCAATGGCGCAGCATTTTGAGGTTATGAAAAGTGGCCAAGTGTGGCAGCCACGGCCTTAAGTAACACTTCTGTACTTCAGAGTGTGGCAGACACCTTTGGGAATGTCTCATGCTTCACTCATAGACCGAACTGCTCTCGTTATGTAAGATTTTTAGAAACAGAATGTTCTGATGGGCTTTATAAACGAATGGCAACATCCACCCAGAAATATTTCTGAGAGAAAGAGCTCATTATTGCTTTCCAAGGACTGAAAGAGCAAAGACTTGTCCCTGGGTCAAGATAACATGGAATATTCTGCAAGCATGTATTTATTTTTCTTACCAATAAGACTGAAAGTACAATCCTGAGCCAAAACTAAGTTTTAGAGATTATGTTGACCTTGATACATGCCCAAACAAGATAGATTAATTACAATATTTTCTAAATCTTTAAAAGCAAGATTTAGAATTTATTAACTCTCATTCAGCTTGAAATCCATGGCGAAGGAAGATGCTATTTTTCTGTCTCTTTAATAGAAATGTTTAGAGATAAGCATAGTATTTAAATCCTTGGGATGTGTAAAATTATATTCAACAGCATTTTTAGACAAGGCATTAAGAATACTTTAAAGTGTTTGTCTACTGCATTAATTTTAATTATACTCCACTGGACTCATGATGCTTTGAAATGCTTTGTAAAATGCCCTCAAGATCTTTTATTAATCAAAATACAAGCACCACCAAATTTAAACTCTGATGTTTTTGACTCTGGATACAGCAGCCTGCCCAAGAGCACCCTCTTCTGTTTGAAAAGTGTACTGCAAGTTACAGTTCAAGAATTTCACAGCAATTCTGGGTAGGACAAAGGGGGCTTCTCTGAAAAACGTCAACAGACAAAATCCTTTTATTTACATAAACTGTACTTCCTTCTGAAGTTTGGAAAGTTGTGCTGGAGCAGAGGCATGAGGAAAAGCAGCATCTCAAAATGGAATGGTGATTTGTGTTTCTTCCTACAACTCTCATGGAAATGAACTTTAATTTTTCAAAACATGAGGCAATTACAGTCGTCTGTTTCCTTCTTCCATACAGATAGAACATAATTTTAAAGGCACAATATTAACTGCAGCTTTTGTCTATAGTTTTTTAATAACTCAACTGTTTGCTTCCTAACCAGCAATTATCTTGCTTTAAAAATTAATTAGTCAAATTCATATTACCAGCTCTAAGCAAGAATTTATTAATATACTCGCAACAAGGAAAAATACGTATTTCATATAACCCAGGGAAATATACAAGTAACTAGGTTGAGCCCCATAAACTACTATCAAGAATGATAAACATGGGTGGGCTGGAGCGGTGGCTCAGTGGTCACGGCACCTGCATTGCATGTGTGAGTGTGCAAGTTCAAACCCCAGCACCACGGACACAGTGAAGTCTCAGAGCGGCAAGGGCCTTGTGAAAAACTAAATAAAGTTGTTTCTCGCTTTCTCTCTCTCTCACTGTCCCTCTCTCTTAAAAAAAAAAAAGAATGATAAATATTGGCAATTGTCAATGTCTCATCAAATACACATAGTCCTATACTTTAGGGTCCTGGTTAGGGGAGCAAAAGGTCCTGGGAATAAAGTTGCTGCAGGGAATGGGGAGGGTCTGGGACAGATGACACAGAAATCTCCAAGGAGGCAGGGCAGTCTAGGTGGAATTGAACCAAATCAGGAAAGAATTAAAGGATGAGGATTTGACAGATGTTGTTGCAAATACAATCAGCTGATGCCATTTAATCCTTTTCCTTGCTCCTAAAGAACTATAGCCAACCCTTGCCAGCAGTGGCTAGAACAGTGCTCAGTGATCTGCCCTCTATGAAAGCCTGCTGTGATTTTGAAATATTAACTTCAAGAAATAGATAAAAACTAAATTCAACAGATGTCAGCTTTCTTATGAAATGGAGGGAGGAGAGGTTAGTTTTATTCGTTTTTTTTTTTAATCAGCACCTTTGTATCTATTATGGCCTACCCATCCTCACACACCCCACGTCTCCCACCATCCTGAAATGTATTCTGTACTATTGTTTAAAAATAGTTTTCAAAACTTTTAAAAAACCCTTTGCTTTTAAATGCACATCATTTCTTCAGTACTATTCTACAAGTTGCCAAAGTTGTACAATTCCATTCTCCTGTAGACAAAGTTCATCCTATAGGCAAGAGAAATGGTGGAAAAGTGTGAAGTAGAAGTCCTATCTAGTTTATTCATCCAGGTTATTATCCACACAGTTTTGAATTATTTTACAATTCTGTAAATGGTACAAAATTGCTATTAATGCATATGATCCTTGCCCACAGAAATGTAATTTTTTTTTTTAAAGAGAGAAAGACAGTGAGAGAGACAGAGAGAATCAATTTTTATTGAGCTTTTCACATGGCTTTCGTTGCTCTGACACTTAGTTGTATAAGTGGGTGCTGGGGTTTGAATCCGTGTACTCGCACATGCCAGGCAAGCACCGTAACCGCCGAGCCACCACTCCAGCCCCCACAGAAATGTAAATTAACTGTATTGGGATAGGACGAATTATTGATTATTGCCCTAAGAATGACTAGAACCATCTTGCATCTATTTGCAAATTCACTTCATAATTCCTTGCTTCCTATCTGGGTCTCTGCTTCTTGAATTCTCTTAGGAATAGGTTATAACATCTTACCAGTTCCCTCATTAGTTAGTGAGTTAAATAAAATCATATGTACATACGCCATATCTTTATGAATCACAATTATTTGTTCTTTTAAAAAATCATCCTTTATCATATCATCAATTAGAGTTTGATGGTATTATTTTTCCAGGATATACCAGGATGCTGTGTTCAATGACTCCTTAATAGAGAAGTCTTATACATATGCCTGACAGACAGTCAATTGTTGAAGGTTATTGAAATTGATCTCACACCTTAAAAAAAAAAATAGCCCTAGGCCTTGCAAAACATATAAGTCCATAGCACAGCAAGAATTATTTGAAATACATCTTTAATTTTAGAAAAATCAATATGCAATCTACAAAATACTTTGTTACATGATTATTAGGTCTCAAATTGTTTTAAATTTGTATTGATAGGACACAAAATCATATTCTGAGTAAAACATTATGACAGTCATTGTTAAGGAAGGTCTTCTAACTGAATTTATAAGAAAAAGGGCTGCATTTTTAAGAACAGCTCCAGAATGAAGGGAACTAAAATCCTAGCACTAAGATATATGTCAGGTCAAAAATGCCAGCCTTTTGTGTGCTGGAAAGTATCCTCCTTTTCACATCATTTTTTAATGAATAAACATGTGATTTTCATTTTTAAAAAAGGAAATAAGTCTTAAATTGAGATCTGTCTAATTGATCATGTAATGATCAACCTATGAAAGCATTTACACCATTAATATGACTCTGTGATTGCTAAGGTGACCAGTCTAGAACAATTAGAACAGAATAGGACTAGTCACAAACTGCTCTTCTCCTTAGACATGTGCCCTAGTGTTAATCAAACAACCAACTCCAAAATGATCAAACGCATAATAAAATGATGTAACTTAAAATTCTAGAATATAAGTATTTCTTCCTTTACTCCCTCCCCACTTCCCTTAAAAGCAGGGAGGGTTTGAAAATCACTATATACTTTCTGGCAAAGAAATTTTACTTCTTAATTTTTCAGCCTAAATGTTCCCTATCTGATTTTTCACTCCCTAGTCACATTTGACCTGCTGCCATTTCTAGGTCAGAAGGATTGTGTTAAGAAGCCTCTAATTCCTATACAGAATGTTAATTTAACGCTAAGTAATGAATATTTAAGGTTCTAATAAATGTGCAAATTAACAATTATGCAGCAGCACCCCACGGTTAATGCTATCAACCTTTGCATTGAGTTGCTGCAGAAATTCAATTTAGGCTTTAGTCTTTTCTTACTATATTTTCAACACTGAATCTTGAGATGCTCCTGAAGTCTGAGTGACTTGTGAGTAAATGATCCTAGCAGTGAGGTACCCACAGATACAAGTCAACCTGTGAAGCATGAGGGGTGATTAACTGAACGCTTTGTTGAATTTATTTTGAGGAATAAATACTAAGTTCATCTAAATCAGACTGTGAGTTCTTTATGCCATAAAACACACTTGGAAAGGAATGGCAGGAATTAACCCAGCTAACTTCCCTGGGACTGTGGTACAGCATTGGATCTGGCCCATCGCCATGTTTGCTCTGAGCAGACTGAAGTCACTTCAGAGCGTGCCCATGCAGATGATAAGCAAAGACGGGGGAGCTTTGGAATTTTTAGAAATCACACACACATACACACAGATTTGCCCTCCTATATATCAACAGTGAGTCCCAAACATATGATATTATGAGCAATATGTCAAATGAAGTTAAAAAGAGCAATATCAATTCATTTCTACCATTGACTTTTGCATTCTGTGCCTTCCCAGCAAAAAAAAAAAAAAAAAAAAAAAAAAAAAAGAAAAGGAATAAAATCTGCTGAGTGGTACAGACCAACATAAAGGTTTGTTTTAATCTATTATCTGAACAGATTAACATGAATATAATACAATATTAAATAAAACATGTGAAATAAACTTTGTAGGCCAACAAATAAATGTTGTTTGGAAGAACATTATATCAGTTTTAACTCAAAACAATCTAGTAAAAAGAGAAAAATGCCTCCTGATCATATTTAAGATTCAATGTATATTGAAGGTGTATTAAAACCACAAGGAGGAGCTGGAGCAGTGGCTCTGCGGTTACAGTGCTTGCCTGGCATGTGCGAGTTTGCAAGTTCAAACCCCAGCACCACGTACACAACACAGTGTCTGAGGAAAGAGTCACGTGAAAAACTAAATTAAAAAACTTGCTTCTTTCTCTCTGTCCCCTCTTTCTCAAAAAAAAAAAAAAAAAAACCCACAAGGACACAAGGAGACTGTCACTGTAAATACTAAAAGAAAATGATAAGCAAAATTGTAAGTGCTAATGCTGGCTCTTCACTAGAAACTAAACTATTATAGTCATTTCCCTGACTCTGAAGAATAGAAATGTCCCCTCTTAGAAATCTAGGTAAAATAATCTACTGTCTTTCACTTTACTCATCTTTTAAAGAACAATACTCTAAATTAAGCATTCGGTTAGCATGAAATAGCTCAATAGCAGCACTAGTATAAAATAATTATAATATGATTTAGATGTCTACTCAAGAGAGGCTTCTGTTAATTGCAAATAGTACTTTATCAAAATACATTCTTAGAGTCTGTACTTTTAGAAAACAATATTCATGAATTTTAAAAATTCAACTTTAATGTACATAAATATTTTAACTAGTGTCCAATACTCTGCTTCTGTTTTGAAAGAAATCCCACCAACCAAAAGACAGTATATCTTAGTGACTTGTACTAAAATATGTATATCAACAGAAATAGCTTCTTTGCAACACATACCACAATACAAAGACATTCTGCAAATGATCATTCTGCAAATGATAATAGAGTTGGGGAAAGACAGCTACCAAATACAGCCAATGATTACTTACCAATGTGGTCAGAGTATGGGAAAATGAATAATTCAAAACCACTGATACTTCCAAATCTCCATTTTAGCTTGTGGTTTCAAAATCATTCTCTATCAAAGCACATTTCAGAGACAAGCAAGAGAAGAAGTTAAGTATTTTGGTTTATATCTCCTTTGATTGCCTTTCCCTCTGGTCCAGGTGCTAACACAGCAAGAAGAGATAGGACTGAGGGAGAATAAATACAGCACTCAGGTAACCCAGCATACAAAAGAATCAGCCACTGAATGATCAAAAATCAAAATCCCTTCAGCCAAAATGGCTGCCAAGCCACATTTTGGATAACAGTGCCTTTGAGTTTCTATGAGAAGCAAAACATCACACAAATTATAGAGACATTTAGATGAAACCTCTAAAGCAAAAACATATCAAAAGCATAGAATAGGTTTGGTTTTAGGTCTAAGCCTCTCTACACACAGCCACTGGGCCTGTCCTAGGCCCAACACTCAGAAGTCAGTAGCAGAACTTCGAGTGATTTCTTTGACATGTGGATCAGCATCAGGTACTCTTGGGATGTCTACTGAGTTATGCATCCACCAGCTTTATCTGGGTCTTCTCCATCAATTTTAATCCATTTCTTTTCTATTTCAACCTGTTAAGTAAAAGCAAAACATAGGCAGAATTAGCAGACGCAACAACACTAATATCTCTTCAGTCCTACTTATACACAAGGCGAGGACCATGGCCAGCTCACACTGTGGCTACAGACACAGCCCCTCCCAGCCTCCCGCGCTAGCTCCACAGTGAAGCACTCTGCTCCCTGTGGGGACTACAGAGCCCCTCAAATCCTTCCCTCCATATCTGAAACTTTCTAAGTCCATTTCCATCATAATTTTTGTTATAAATACACATCTAAAATACGAATTCACTTTTAATTCTAGGTACAGAATATATGCATATATTCATAAGACATTGAGAGGTCTGACTAGACATGTGATCAGTTATCCCCTCAAGTATTATATATATCCAATCATCGACCCACCCAAAATTTATAACACTCCAAATTATCTTATTAAAACAATCTAGTTTACAAACTAGCAACCTGGTTGAGTCAAACCATCTGTCTGTGCTTTATCTTTTTTTTTTTTTAATCTCAGCTCAAATATCACCACTTCATGGAGGCCCTCCTGGACCACCCTGGATGAAAGAGTCTCCTGACAGTCTCAGTCCTGTTACCCTATCAGATTCCCTTTTTAGAACTTGTCAGTAGTTGATATTATATTACTTGCTTGTCTACTAATTTTTTTGTCTGTTTCCCCCAACTAGAAGCTCCATATAGCCAGGGACTTGGTCTCTCTAGTTCAATACTGTATCTCCCCATCTATAGCAATAGCTGGCACTGGATCACTGCTCAACAGACACTAAAAGAAAAGTAGTGCTTTGAAATATGCCCCAGGTGCAGAACAACTGGTAAATGCTGTTAAACATCAGATGCTTTGTGTTGTAATTTTAGCTGTCTACTAATTCTACATGAAATCTACAAATCCTGTAAATAGAAAAATAGGTATAAGTGAACCCTCTGTTTGCACCTGACCACATTTAAGTCACCCCTAACACTTACACAACTAGTGTTAGGTCAGGTTGTCCGAAAAGCAGACTCTTAAGATGAAGAGTAGAGTGGGAAAGTTTACTGGGGAGTGCTGGTGATCCACAACTGTAGGGGCATGAAAGCCGATGGAGAGAGCAGACCCTGGCTACAGAGCAGTTATCCTAACAACGCCCCAGAGGCCAGTCCTACAACGGTCCTGCAGACTTAGCTCCAGCTGATACAAGAGGCGTTCACACCCCTGCATCTGCCCATCACTGGAGGGGACATGACCTCGGGCAAGGCAGTTGTCTTCAGCCAGCGCTGGAGGAGTAAGTTCTTCAGTGCCAAAGGAAGAGCCCAGGACAGCATCTACCCACCATTAATTGCATCAATAGAGAAAAAAAATGCCGACTCAGGCATACAGAATGCTAAACAGATGGTCCAAAATAAAGAAAAATTGCAACATATTACAGGACCACCAGTTGGCGTTAATGATGTCTTACATAACCACATGATTTTAATAGGAATAAATGAGTAGACAATCAGGATAGCATTAATCAGGGCTGGGATTCAAACACCACATAGATTTTAAAATGCTATTAGAAAGTATAAATGTTGTTTGTGTACAAGACAAAAAGAAAACATATAAATTCTAAATGGAACCACCTGTTAAGCACTATTCAATTTCTCTGGTTTGTGAAATATTTTCTAACTTTAAAAATATTTATAAACAAAGCCAGTAATATATAGCACCATTTCTACATACTATGGGAAATGTGTGGCAGACATTTTCTCTCTCTCTTTCTCTCTCTATATATATACTAACCTTGAAGATAAGAAAAAAAATAAGTTTGGAAACAAATGCAAGTGTATGTGGCTCTGCAATTCACCTGGCCCAAGAGTGCAGAAGAACTGACAGTAAATGTTTAAAACTATTTTAATAAAATAACTCAGCATTTCCCAAAGGATGCTCCACAGAATACTATTCCATAAGATACTGATGTGTGTTTTAGACACACATATCCACCAGACCACAGTCCATACTCAGTGAGTTGGGGAAACTAGACAGGAAGCTTAACAAGTTTCTTTTTGCAAGACTTCTCAGAGCTTTCAGGTAATTAATTTAGTGTATGGTATTTCCCAACTTTTGGTTTTTTTTTTTTTTTTGGTTGGATCATTATGAGACACATGTTCCAAAGGACATTTTGGGAAATCTAACATCGTAATATTTATTGTAAATGTGCTTCTAGAAATAAGTTCATTTTAAATGTCCTATTTTTCACTGAAAGCTATATTAACTGAGATCAACTAAGCCCAATGATTACCACCATGTTTCATAGCCAAACCTCTTCTCTAGATCAAATATTATTATGTGTTCTCTCTCTCTCTCTCTCTCACACACACACACACACACAGTCACTTAAAAGAGCAAACCAGTACTTAAAGCCAAATGAGGCCCCAGCTCTGGAAGCTTCAGCGTGAAGCCAGGGGCTCTGGAATGTACCTGGATGCTGTAGCAAGCTTGCTGCTGAACGTGCTTCTGTGGTTGGACATCACTCTCCACCCCCAGAGACCTGACCTCTGTCCGTGAGGCACAGGACTCAGGCATAGAAAACTGAACAGTAGCAAATGGATACCAGTCAGAGGGGATTTCCTGGTCTGATCCAAGTTCTAGTTTGTATGACAGACAATGGGGATGATCAGGACCTTGAGAAAACAAAATTGAATGGTCAGTCTTTTAATGGCCATTGAACATTTCTCTTGAACATAAAAGGCACTTATCTCTTAGTTTAATAAGCAATTCCATTGGCATTATAGCAGTATGGATTCTATTTAAACAAAATGCAATCAAAATCCACCATTGTACAGTAAGTCAGGGAAATTCCATCTGCATTTTTCAGTAGTAGCTCTAAAAAAAAGTATAATTATGTTACTATATACCTGCAGAGATTAATTCCTAAAAATGTTTCCAATTACAAGTTTACTAAGTTTTCTCTAAATAAGAGGTAAGAATATTTATACAAAATAATTATTAGGCTACAATGTGCTTTGGGTCTGCAGAAACCTCTTTTTCTTAAGTAGACTGAATAAGCTCTTACAATAACTTTTAATTCATTTCTTTTCTTACCACTCTAGATTATGCAAAGGTAATCATTAACCCAAATTAGGTCATATTATTTTAAATAGGAAATTTTATTATATTTCATAAAAGTCCAAACCAGGAATTCTTTTTTTTTTTCAGTTGGACAGATTATTTTTTGATACTATATTCTTCTGAAAAGCTTTGACTAGAACAGCTGTACAGCATGGAAATGGGCATACAGGCCTTTAAATTTCAATCTAATATTTGTTTTCACTCAATCCAATGTGTCATTTATTGAGCATGTATATGATGCAGGCCAGGATCTATGCCAGACCCAGGGATGCTGGATGTACTCAAAGATTTTAGGTGGCTTCACATGTATGCGCATGTATTATAAAGGAGTAAAAATTATTTTCACTGTGGTAACTTTATAAATGATTCATGATCTTGTTTATTGTTCATAGCATCTACATATCCAATCTGTCTATCTTCACTTAAATAAAATGTATGTGATGACATTCATTTCAAAAGCCAGATGAAATTACTGTACCACTGACATAAATCAAGAAAGAACATTTTCATCAGAGTATACCTTTTGGCACAAAAATAGGAGTTTAAAGGATTTCAATTAATTCTTAAAAGATAAATTGCCTTTCATTCTGTACAACCTGTTTCTTGGAGAGAAACTAATAGAATTCCAAGGCTAGAAAAGACCTTGAGAAGTCACCAATCAATTAACCAACAAATGCTCATTAGCCACATCCACTACGTACAGGACAACAGTGGCCTCTGAGAGCCTCTACCACATCACTACAAGCAAAGTGATAACTTCATTCACACACACAAACCCAGGACCAGCCACGATCCATTGCCCTTTCTAGACCTCTGGCTGCATCCAGGATGCACCAAGTTCATTTACACTTAATTCAGTCACTCTTCAGTCTTGTGATGGCAGAGTGATTAATAATAACAACCTCTACACCCAGAGGCTGATACCAGCTCTGCCACTTAATGGACATGTGATCCCAGGAAGTAACATTTCCCTGAGCCTCAGTTCCCCTATCTGAAAATGAGGGTAATGATGATAAGATGAACCTAAAAAGGCTGTTGTGAGGATCAGTCAGTTGTATACACACGCACAGGGGCAGCAGGTTGTACTTTAATGGAACAGATGTATTGCATATGTATTATTTGTCTGGCAAGTCCTATTTGATTTTAAACCGAATATTATTGCCTAATTACTATAATTTTGCTAATAAACTGAATTCTACACATTTAGAGTTGAAAATGATATTGGAGATGTTCTAATTTGATATTCACAAATAAAAAAATGAAACCTAAGTTGAAGATCTCACATGTCAAAAATGTTAGAAATGAAACCTTTCTGCCTACTTTTCTATAAAACAAGAATGGTGAAAAATAAAGCAGCTTTTTCCTCTCAAGTTTTCTGGGGTATTTTTCCTGGCTTTTGAAAACTCTAAATACAGTGTTTACTAACACACTCCTTCTTTAGACCTTGAGCTCCATAAGAACCGCTATACTGTGTATCCCTGGCATGTTTGGCATGTCAAACCCACCGATGAATGAAAGGCTGAGGAAAATCCTGTTGTTTCTGTTCCAGCCACGAGGGGGCACTCTAGGGCTTTGATACTTGTTACTCTCGCAACCCAATTCCCTATCTTAGGTGGAAAATGTAAATCACAAAATTTTGTTAGGTCTGTCTGATATCCAGTCCCTCCTGAACCAAAATATTTCACATCTGAAACTGGATTGTTGAGGGTTCAAAGAAACAAATGATGGAAGAATAACACAACCCAAGTTCTGATGACAGAGAGCAAAGAGAAAAAGAACTATTGGGAAGAGAGAGATGTGTTTGCTGATTAACAGACCCTCCACCACTGCCATTCCCCCTTCTCATTCCATGCCACCATTTATACCTCTTTTGGCCAAGCAGAGTTCTCATCCTCTTTCTCTCCCTCTTGTCCTCTTTCACTTCCTCTCTCTTCCCCCAACAAAGGCTATGCTCCTCCATCCTCCTTCACACTGTAGTGTGATGAAGTCCATGGGCTCCCACCCAGGCCAACCTTGGCTGTAAAATGAAAGATCTGCCCACTGTTATAGGAATAGGACGTGTGCAAGAGCTGGCAAAGGGACATTTAAGGGTCCTGCAGTGCATCCTACCTCTCCTAAAATCACAGGGGATTGCACCAATAGGAAAGGTTAAGCCTGAGCTCACAACCTCTCAGGAAGAAAGGCAAAACATAAGATTTTTAATTAGTGCATGGCAGACTTGTTCATTCGCTCCCTTTCAGATTCCATGGTCAAAATATTTTTCTAATAGTGAAGGTTTTTCAGAAATTGATTTGGAAACCATGATTTTTTAAAAATATTTTTTAAAACCCTATTCTCTAAACACACAATTGATGTAAAAATCATTTGGAGAATTAGAGATGCCTTCTAGGATCAGGCTACTGTGCATGTAGTCCACTGGCCTGCAGGGACACAGGAGGGTCACCCCCAGAGGTAGCCTTCATTTTAACAAGGTGAGTCATGCGCAAGCAGAATTTAAGAAACACTGCTCTTGGGGCTGAAGCATTGGCTAAGCGGTTACAGCACTTGCCTGGCATGCACGAGGATGTGGGTTCAAACCCCAGCACCACGTATACAACAAAGTGTTGGAGCAACAAATCCACATGAAAAACTAAATTAAAAAATTGATTCTCTCTCACTGTCCCTCTCTCTCTTAGGAAAAAAAAGAAAGAAAGAGAAAGAAAAGAAACACTGCCCTAGGACAAAGGCTTCCCCTCAGTTCCAATCGTCCTCTTCTTCCGCCTCAAGAGGTGAATCAGCCTGCAGCCTACCCGGCACCTTCCTATTCTCCATATTGCCTTCCTCACCCTCTTAACACCCCTCAGAGCTGCACTCAGCCCTCCCCACTGACACGGTGCTCTGCCTTGTCCTAGACCTCATCTTGGCATGCAAGATCTGATCTGAACAACACTGCTCTGATCCCAAAGGATCTGCTCAGTGCATTATCACCATACAATTCACTAAAATATTTGTAAGATGCTGCTCTGTGTGGGCCTGGCGCTGTGACAGCCTCCAGAAAGAATCCCCGAAGGCCAAGATCAAGTCCAGCCAATCTCCATTCTTCTAATTGTTCTTATGGAGCTCCACTGCTGGTAAATGCCAGCAGGAAATGATTAACAGGCTCTAGAAGACAGGGACATCCAGAGCAAGAGGACTGATGTCTGCCTAGGAGACCACACAGGGTTTCACAGAAGTGACCAGATCAGTAGTTCTCCAGAGTCCTGGCTGCCATAGGAGAGCCCTTCACAAACACTAGTCACTGGGCCTCAGTCCCACACAGTCTGACTGGTCAGAGGATGGGGCCTGTAAATGGGTACAGGTTGATTATCCCTTATTCAAGATCCTGGGGACCAGAATAGCTTCAGATTGCATATTTTTTGGATTTCATAATGTTTCCAGATAGATGATATCTTTGGATGGGGCAGAAGTTTAAACAAACTTCATTTATGTTTCATATATACCTTAAACACATAGCCTGAAGTTAATTTTATACATTATTTTAAATAATTTTGTGCACAAAACAAAGTTTCATGGTGTGGAATTTTCCACTTATGACATCAGGTCCATGGTCAGAAACATTCAGATTTTGGAGCACTCTGAATTTTTGGATTTCTGGATTAGGAAAATTCAAAAGCTCTAATGATTCTAGCAGGCAGCCACAGTGGAAAAACAGACTATTTACTCATTTACTTATGTGGTACTGGGGATTGAACCCAGGATGCTGTATCACTGAGCTCCATTTTTTGAGATAGGGTCTCAACAAGTTGCCCAGGCTGGCCTTGAACTTGCAATCCTCCTGCTCCACCTTCCAAGTAGCTGGGACTACAGATGTGCATCACCATGCCCAGCACTGACTTAATTTTCAAAGGAATGATGAGGGAGTGGAGCAGTGGCTCAGCGGTTACAGCATTTGCCTGGCATGTGCAAGGACATGGGCTGGAACCCCAGTACCACATACACACGAAAGCCACATGAAAAACTACATAAAATTGATTCTCTCTTTCTCTCTCACTGTCCTTCTCTCTCTTAAAAAAAAAAAAATAAGAAGAAATGATGAGAGAACCCCAGGCTATCTCAGCTAATGACACCACCATGTCAGACAACCTGACTATCTCTTCCTCTCCCTTGCTCCCATGCCCATAAATAATTGTCATCTTGGAGACACCCCCTCTGAATTCCCTTATCCTTCCTTGTCACCTCCTACCAGCCTCCCTGTATCTACTCCTACAACCCTCCCCCGCACTGCAAGCCTGCCTTTCCAAAACAGGGTATGACTCTGTCACACTGATACCTGAGGACACCTCTGAGGGCCTGTTGACAAACTCTCCAGCCCACAGCATGGCTCGAAGGCCTTCATGTGATCTCCTACCACTCCCAAAATTTCAGTGAGATCACCCACCCACATGCCAGTGGTTCTGTGGTTTCTATCCTGGATGGAATCCTACTGATTGTTCTGTGCCAAGCTTAACCACCAGTTCTTGAGCAAAACCTTCACTTGTACCCAGGCAGTTTCTCTCTCCTTTCTCTGGGATCCCTATCATCCATGTTTGTACGTGCTGGAATAGCGCACAGTGCACCCAGGGAGTTTCTTCTGGGTCTGTCTCGCCTGCTAGACTATGTATCTGGAGAGCAAAGATCATGTTTCTGTCCAGCACAGAGCCTGTACCTGGAGGAAATTTAGTGAGTGTGCAGTGAAGGAGTGAAAAAATGAGCCCACCTCTCAATAAATTCTTGCTGACTCAACCATGAATCTACACCATTCATGCTGGGAAAATCCGGTGTTATCAACAGTACCATTTTCACAAGAAACTACATATTGTTCCATTTCCAAAATGAGGGGAAAAAAATGATTGGTATGGGTTTTCAGTTTGGAAAACAGTGAGGTGGTCCTCACCAGGTCAAACTGATCACTTAATTCCTTCAGGTCCTCGGGACTACCTGCTCCAAGCAGACTCCCAAGGGTCCTCCTGCCTCTCTGGTCCCAGCTGGTCAAGCCTGCACACTGATAACGCTGTACTCCTCTCTCAGAACCGTAATTACTACTACAAATCTATGCAAAAAAAAAGAAAAAAATATATTTGATCTTTTGTTCCAGTCCCAGTAACCATTTCTAGGACCAACAGAAAACTCCAGGAGGAGAGTTACCACTCAGCCACCAGGGGAGGCCTCTGGTTCCAGGAGGTTCCAGTAGACAGTCCAGCCTGCCTGCCTGCTTATCTTTCCTTTTTCACTTTAGCAAGATAAAAGCCAAACAATTTCTATTGTGTTTAACCCTCCTAATAAAAAAAAAATTAACACAAGAGATCACTGAGACTCTGGCACTAAGTCTTCCAGACTTGTTTCCTCGGTATGCAATCTGAGAACGGCTTAACTGGCCTCAACAGCCTAGTTATAAAGAAGGCAGGGCAGGACTTCTGTGGACTACATCAGAGAACATCCTGACTTTCTCACCACACTGGAGTTGACCAGAAGGTGCAGTCAGAGCCCATCCACAGTGACCATGCTGCCCCAGCACTACCTGCCCTGCCTAGGCCTCAGCTAGCCTTGCTGTGCCTGGGGAACAAAATCCCAGCTAGCGTGAGTCATGAGAACATGGAGGGGTGGAATCAGCATTAATAAAGCAGAGTGCAGGGTGTCAGAGAGGACTACAGGGTGGAGACGACTCTTCTGCACAGGGGAGCTAAGCTCCTCAGTCCTCCAAGCCTGTGTCTCTCACTTCCTGGACTCTGTCTATAGTTCAAGCTCCAGTCATGTGACAGATGTCACCAGCAAACTGCAAGTCACGGAGAAGGTGGTCCCACAGCCTCCAGGGAGCACTCCATGCTGCCTCCTATCCACAGTAGGCTGGGGCTTGCCCTTCCTGCTTTAGATCATTACAAAGTCTGTAGGGCAGCGTTCATCGCCCTGCTACACATGAAGTTCACCTGGGGAACTTTTCAAACCTGCTGGTACCTGAGGTTTCTGACTTAATTGGCATGGAGCGGAGCCCAAACATCAAGATTATTGAAACCCTCTCAGGAGAGTCTAACATGGTCAGGTCTGTGAAACACTATTATAGGGCCACCCCAAGCAAAAATTATTCCTCTCAAGTCCAGAGCCTGAAGAGGCCTAAGATGAGCTTAAATTTCCCTGAAGGACTAGAGCAGCTATGAGCTATTTGGAAACAGGAATCAGATCTTATTCATCTTTACGCTGAGCATTGGATGCCACACTTGGTATGCAGTAAGCGCTCTATAAAGGTTTCACTGGATATGTGAATGAATGAATGAGTGCATCAACTCAGATCCTCCAAACCTGCCCCAAATTTACCTCCTCAGCTCTGTGTTATACTATAAAATACCCAACTAAAAAAAAAAAAAGGAATAGTCCTAATTTCCAAATTCCCTTTTGGTTTTATTATATTATGCCCACTACAAACTCACTATTCTAAAATATGATGACAAAAGTGTCTTTTCATAGTTCTGACCTTCTAGACTGTTTGCTCTGCAAATTTTTAAAAATTAACTGAATTTTTAATACTTAGATTGTGTCTAACCTAATTCTAAAGCAACCATTTGAGATAGTCAAATAGGTAAAATCAGCCAAAAAAAACAAAAATCAATTTGGGTATAAAAAAAAAAAAAGAAAATCAATCTTATTTCAAAGAGCAGGGAGCAAAACCTAAGGAAGAAGCACACTAGCTCAGAATACAAAAAAAGTTCAGGTATGCTCATGGATGGCAGGTCTTTAAAGATAAATAAGGTAATCTAAGCTTATGTTAGAAACATTTTAATATTTGATGTTGACAGGTTGATGTCAAAAAGCCCAGCGGATGTCTGCATATCCTCAGTGCACCATCTACAACAAACTCCTGGCCTACGATGGTATCTCTTAAGATATTAAGAAGATGTAAAAAGGTAAACTTATGTCGTAGAAATAGGCACAAAAGGAAACAAATTAACCAGCTGTTGGGCTAAATGCGCCATTTCCCACAGGTCTATATGTACTTGTGGCCTCAGCCTTATCTGTCTCTGCCTGGTTGCAACCCAAGGAGAAGGGGAAAACATTTAAGCTATTTGCCCTTAAAAATCACCCTGGGTTTGAATATTTACTTGAATTTTTGTCAGGAAGCCGGTCTATCTTCCACACCACAGCCCGGTAGGCACTCTCATATTTTGCTGACCCCACAGTGACCTGGATGACAGGTTCAGATTCAGGTTCATGTAAACTCCCCAGACAGGCCCGGCGGTTCATTTTGGCCTTTAGGGACTTCTGCCTCTGGAGGTTCATGGTCCAGAGGGCCTTGATCCACTGAGATGGGACAGGAAAGTGTATCATTATATTGTCACAGCACCTCAAGGAACTGGAGTGGGATGGCCTTTGAGCCAACGGGGCCATGTTGACAAAAGCCTGAAGTTCCACATATGCTCCCTGGACAACCACTACAGACTTCACAGAAAAGGGAAGTTCCTCCCCGTCGTACAAAGTCTTGAAACGCATCAGCTCAAACCGGCAGGCATCAAGAGGTACAAACTTAATGATTCTTGACTGCTCGAATTCTTGTGCTTTCACACACTTATGAAAATGGTAGTCGAGAATATCAATCCACTTCTTATCTGGATCTTTTTCAAAACAACATTCATCTTGCTTCTGCAGTTCAAGGTCATTCAAGGTGAGAAAGCATTCCATGTTCCCATTCACAAAGCAGAGGCAATAGACTTGAGTTATCACAGCACTTTCAATCAACTTCCCATCCTCTTTTGTGACTTTACCCCAAAAGTTGTCCACGATTTCCAGGGAAATTTCTTGTTCCTCGTAGTTCTTCTTTGGTTTTGGAACGGCTGGCAGTTTCAGCAGCTCCTCTTCCACAGTAGTCAGAAAGTCCAGGAAGTCCCGGTATTCAGTGGACCCCAGCTTCAGCATCTGTTCCACATCTGGTTCATGAACTACTTCTGTCTTAGAATGGTATTTCCTTTTTTCTGTGTAAGACACGTGTTCAATCTTCACAGTATGGATTTTTCCTGCCACACTAAAGTTCTCAACTTTGGGTTCAGAAAGCCTGAAATGCGGGTCAAGCTGGAACTCTTTGAATGGCTTCTCCAAGCCCTTCTCATAATACATTTGCAAAATTCCTCCAGGTAAGACTTTCAGAAAAATCGGTCCCCATTGCCGGGAAGACATCATGTTCTTCTTTTCAGGAATTCTTAGCATGAAAGACCATCCCGCTTTGGGCTGACTCCTGAAAAGTGCATGGGGAACAAAGGAAGAGGTGGAGTCTTCAGCACGGGGACAGTGCAAAGTCAGATTTCCAAGAGGGTCTTGGTGCTCCGCTGACTGGAGGTGTTCAAGCTTCTCGCAGATGTAATCAAGTGAACATTTATTTAGGCTTTTCTGATTGATAGGCATATCTCTGTCTCTTGATGAGAAAGTTTTTCTGCTTCCTGAGGGGTCAAAGGTGAACTGAGAAGCACTGCCTTCATCTTTCCAAAATGGACTTGAAAAAGCACAGTCCTCCCGAAAGTACTGAAACTGGGGAGCATCGCTTTGGACCCCTCCACCTTCAGCCTGCTGAGGGCTCATTTCATCTGAAAGACCCACTCTGGGAGTTGGGTGTGCACATGAGTGGTCATTCAGTAAGAACGTGTGGGATACACAGGTTGGCTTGGTAGACAGTAAGGAGGAACCTGCTCCTGCTGGCATGAGTGGGCTGTTTGAAGAAGATTCTGGAATAGGATAAAGCACATGAGCCCCTGGTTTAGGGATGCCAGGAAAGCCTGGGAAGTCTTTGGTAGGTGTAGAAAGGGGAGAATTACTTGGAGGTCCTGGACTAAAGTAGAAGTCAACAGTGGGAGAAGAGAGCGGGGTGCTACTGGGAGAGGAAGATGCACTGGGAAATTCTTTAAGGCCTGGCAGGTTCAGTTTAAGTCCATTTGGTCTACAGACACCTTGATTCTCCAGAGGGAAATTCTTTGACTTTTGAGAAGACTGAAAAGCGGGGTCATCATCAAAAGTGACCCAGTTGCCTGGGTTTGTGGAGCACATCTTCAAGATCAGGTTGTGGCCTTGTCAAGGAATCGGGTAAGTTGTCTCTGTTAAAGGAGAATGAGAAAATAAGTCTATAAAATAAAGAGAAAAAACAAGTTACTAGAGGTCAATAGTTCTGAAAAAATACCTGAATATAGATGTACACATGATTACTAGTGCAAAGAAATATTTAAAAATTGTAACTCTTTTGATGGCTGACTGATATCATATTTTAAAAAAAGATCCAACTAAGAATGGAGAGGTAGCTTAGCAGAAGAGTACTTTCTAGAGTGCTTGCCTGGCAAGCACTGCACAAGGACCTGGGTTCGAACCCCAGCACCATATACACAACTAAGCATTGGAAAAACAAAAACCAGATTAAAAAATAATAATAATAATAAAGAAAAATTGCTTCTTTCTATTAAAAAAAAAGATCCAACTGTATGCTGTCTACAAGAGATTCACTTTAAGCCAGGTGTGCTAGTGCACACCTATAATCCCAGCAACTCGGGAGGCTGAGGCAGGAGAATTGCAAGTTCAAAGCCAGACTCAGCAACTTAGTAAGACCCTGTCTCAAAACCAAACATGGGCTGAGGATGTGGCTCAGTGGCTGAGCACCCCTGGGTTCAATTCCCAGAATCAAACACACACACACACAGAAAGAGAGACTCACTTTAGGTTTAAGAATACACACAGGCTAAAAATAAACACATGAAAAAGGATACTCCATGCACACGGAAACCAAAACAGAATAGGGGG
>PVKS010013444.1:8156-50889 GCA_004027875.1 Aplodontia rufa | reverse complement strand
GCCATACTACCTGCCCATGGTTACCACCCTACTAATCCCTATCAGTGGGCTAATGCACTACTAAGGTGAATTCTCTCATAATCCAATTATTTCACCTCTAAACTTTCTTGCATTATCTCACACAAGAGTATTTCAGTAACACTATACCTAAACCATAACAATAACTATTTTAAAAATTCTATTTTTACAATTACTAAAAGTTCTCTTAATGTCATCCACTGTGCTCAGTGATGAATACAATTTTATAGATTATAAATAAGTGAAACAAAATTTATTGTAGAATAGTGTTAGTTTAGGCAAATTTCTGTGAGTTATAATCCAAAAAATTATGACAAAAACCAAACTAATTCCTAGACTTCTTGGTGAACTATCTTTGGTTTTAAAAATGACTAGTGTTCTCTTATTTTGTATATATCCTATGAATTCTTGTTGAGCAGAAATTTACTCAATGTAATTTTGTGCTTTTATACTCACAATTAGTGAAAACTTGGGTTCAATAAAATTTATTGAATAAATGACTCAACCAAGGGATTAAGTTGTTATGATATTGAAAATTATAAATTGGGACTGGAGAAGTAGCTCAACAATTAAGATGCTAGCCTGGCACGCGTGAGGATGTGGTTTCAAAGCCCAGCACCACGTACACAACAAAGTGTCAAAGCAACGAAAGTCACATGAAAAACTAAATAAAATTGATTCTCTATTTGTCTGTCTCACTGTCCCTCTCTCTCTTATAAAAAGAAAAGAAAAGAAAATTATAAATTAATGAAAAGGTTGCTTATTTTATAGCTCAAATATTTGGATATTATTTTTTCCTGTTCACTTATTAGTTTTGAAATTTTGGAGAAATCACGTAAATTCAGATTCTCTGATTCTATTATAACAAAAGGGTCACAAAGTCTGTATCTCAAGGGTAGTGTTATTATTGTATGATATAATCCATGAGTTTTAGTTCAAGGTGTCATGAAGGACATTACTATCTTAAATAAGAGTCATATTTTCCTAGAAAATACAGGTCATAAATAGTATAGTACAATACAATGAAGAACTAAGGAATTTAAGTTTTCATTCAATTTTACCAGTTCCTATGAACTATCATTAATTTTTAAGACATTGACATTGAAAGTTTCACAGAATTATACATTTCTTTGTTTTCCTTTGGCTGCCAAGACTATCAAAGATAAAAATATATTCTGTATTCAATAAGCATTACAAGAACTTATGAAGTGTACCTTCTTAAAACTTTTTTTTGTTATCAATTTCGCTAATTTTTTTCTGTTTTTCTTTTTTATCTTTGTGTATATAAATGTACAATAAGGTAAAATGTTTTAGTTTGTATTTCTGTTACTTCTCACTTTAAACTTTTTCATCAGAGTGTCTGTATAAAAACAGAAAATTAGATTAATACCATTTGCATATTATGACATTCCATATTGATTTCATAAACCATATATGAAAATAAATTCTACTTATGTTTCAGTTAAAATAAAATTTGATCAAAACAATGTGATTGTGCTTTGCTATTAGATCTAGTTTAGACCATTTTGACTTTTAAAAGTTATCTCTTTTATGTGCAGTATAGTTAAATATACATGTCTACTTTTAGATTCTTTCTTTTTACTGCTCTTTCTACTAAATTATTGTCATCTAGAAAGTTATGAACCCCAAGATATTCTGATGCTGTAATAAAAGAAATTTAAGTATGCAGTGATGCAATATTTTTTAAAGGAGGACAGAATTTAATATTAGGGAACAGACAGAAGCAAAACCTCTATAAATATCATTTTTGTAGACTTAGCATTAAACATATACAACAGCTTTGTTTAATTACAAAACAAAATAAAAGCACTTAAGAAACCAATTCCTAAAAACCATAAGCAAAATAGGAAAGTTGAATCTGAATTGGAGACTTCATTATGCAAGTAAGAAATATCTTATTTGGCTTGGAAATCACTCTTTTTTCTGAAGAAATAATTTTCATGAATCAGTTAGAAGTCTAAAATCACTAAAATAAATATTTACAACTGAGGGTCTAACCAGATTAAAAATTTACAGAGCTTCTCTAAGATGGAAAAATGTAATCTTCCTCTATTAATAAATTACATATTTATTTATAGGTATAAATCTCCTGCCATGCCTTAGGATAATTGTTTCTAGATTCCAAAGGAACAATGAGGTTCCGACTCAATTGGATATTCAAATCCAATATTCAAAATGAATGTAGGAAATGGAAGCAGGGATTTAGAAGTCAAATATAAAATCAGAGAAATATCCAATTGCATCTGTTTACCTGTTGGAAATATTCCATGTAAGTAATGCTATTTTATGACAATGTTGCTTATAAGAAGTAGATTAGTTGAATCAATATACTTTAACTTGCATATGCCTTACAAATAATATCAGAAGTGGACTAAAAAGTGTCACTTAGGAAGATGGTTCAAGAAGGCGACTTAAAGACAGATGGCTTCCCCAGCAGCTCTGAGACGGGACAGAAAATCCCTAGTTCATTTCCAGGTTTTGGGGTGTGTTTGGGGAAGTAGCATCTTGAAACCCCAGTCCTAATTTGCTCAGTGGATTTCAGGAGCAGAGACTTGGGAGAAATGAGTGATTTTTTAATTTTTTTCCATCTGGGCTGGGACGTGGCGAGCAACCACCCTTGATTTCATTCCGACCGGGAGTGGGGGAAGAGTCAAGCAGCTGGTGAATTCATCCCCACGGGCCATGCTTTAAATAGAGCACTACTGTGGGCTTTCTTCACCTGCTGCTGGCGTGTGGCTGGCTGGCGAGAGGAGTGGGGGAGGATTCTAGCACCCCACACTTGCTGCAGCGGAGAAGTCGTGGTGCTTTAAATATAGCACCACTGCGGGCTTTGTTTACCTGACACTGGCACTTGGCTGCTCCAGCAGCGAGTGGACCAGCAAACAGTGGTGGGTCTGAACAGAGCGTGGAGAAAAAAGGGAATTTATCCACACTGCCAGAGAAGCAGAAGTGCAACTTTTTTTGTTTTGGATTACATTCTGCCAGTGGGAGGGCTGCAGGCTACAGCGACTGAGGCCTCGAGTGGATACAGTGGGCCGGGCTGCTAGCAGCCATGGCTGCCACCATGGAGCTGAACTGACACAGCAACCCCATGCTCCATGCTCCGATCCTGTGCCTTATAAAAACAGCATTAGGACAGGATCAGTCAAGCGCAGTTGCGGACACCCACCGAACTCATACACTGCAGTGGTCAAGAGCTGTGCTGGGAATTAGCATGTGGAGGTTCCCAGCAGAACTCACTGCTAGGCAGGAAAGCTGGGCCACCATTCCGAGCCCCAGGAGACAGCTCTCTCTGGCTTTTTAGAGCAGCCTAGGAAAATTGCATCAGGAAATCACCACAGGCTTCAGTCTCATCCAGGAAGAGAAGGCCTTGGCCACGCCCAGACTCCACCCTTCTTAGAAGGTCTTCAGTTTGTGGAATAAGGGAGAGCAACTCCCTGCCCTGTCCACTCCTCCTAGCCAGGAGGAGCACGTCTTTTGCCACAGAGACAGTGTATGCCTCTCTCAGCAGAGGGAGAATAGAAATCAGCCAAGCTCCCTGCTCATTAAGTTTCTGACTGCAGTTCCCCTGAGAAGCTGGCAAACTTCAGGGCTTTCCAGAATCAATCCTCTTCATTGGAAGCTACTCCTAGAAAGCCCAGGAATCTGAAGACACCACAGTCCGCTTTGTGAGATCACATAATCACAGACCGAGAGACAGTCATATCAAAACCCAGAGGCAAAGTGAACTTCTCCTCCCAAAGGTCCTAGAGAAGCCCTTACTAGTTTTAGTTCCAAGGTTTCATTAAGAAACTTAACTTCATTAAGGGCCAGAGACACTCTTAATATCTATACTTCCAAGTTTCACCTATTAAGATTCTTTTTCCTGCTGTTGCTTGCATGTTCTAGATGTATACCAATGCAATAATTGGGAAAGTTTACTGGTTCTCTGATATATAAAAACTAGCTGTTTTTGTCTCCCTGCCCTGTTAACTTCTAGGGGCAGTTATCCCCCATTCCTCCATATTTTTTTCTTCATCTTTTAGGGAAAAAAATTAACAATAACATTTCTTCCTGTTATGATATTCTTTTTCAGGTTTCTTTCTTCTTTTCTTTTTCCCTATTTATCATCTCTCTTATTCTCTCCTATCCATCCTGTCTAGCCTTGTCCTCATTCTTGAGAAGAAGGATCCTAGTCACTGCATATAGTATTTGAAATATTTTATGACTGACAAGCATAATTCACAGGGATAACATCTTCCCTTTAATGATCACCCAAATCTTAGTAATAATTTTTTTACCCTTCCTATATTAGGCCACAGCTATCCTAGCTTCCCTTTGGATCTGTATTTTCTTTTCTACTTCTTTCTTTTCTCCTTTATTTTAAATTTAGTAATTTTTTTAATTTCCTTTACTTTTCAAATTTTTTCCTCTTAGCAATTTGTTTTTCTTTCTTACAGCAAATTCTTTACCTCCTCCACATTCTCACTGTACATAATTGGTCAATATAATATCTTCTCTTAATTTCACCAGCATTACCCCCCCTTTCTGACTCCAAATTGGTTAACTCTCTTCAACCCCCCATTACTAAGGCTCTGTAACTATTACTGCTGTAATTGTTAATCCGAATAACACTTATTTGTTCTTGAAATCCGACATATGTAATTGTAAAGTACTAGTGTCACCAAAAATATGGATTATCACTAACACTAGTTGCATAGGCTCAATTCAAAAGTCCATTATTATCTGTGTTAAAGAAACCAATTTACTACTGTTTATTGTAAGCTTTGGTTGTACATATTGACAATTTGCTACTAGCGTATGAGGTATTGGAAATCTGTAAGAGTAACAAACAGTTCAGAGTAAAGGGGGTTGTCTTTTGAAATCAACTCTCCTCACAAAACCCCATTTCAAGAAAGGGTCTGGACAGATTTCCCAATCAAACAGCTTAGTCCTTAAGGCAGGTGACAGGAAAAAGAACCACCAAATCTTGTATTGCTTCCACAAAGGGTTCACGTGGCAAATAAGAGTGTAGAATCTCTTCAGATATGAGGAATCAAACTTGAAGAGGTTCACATCAATCCCAAAACTCCCCTAGTAAGGGGGCTGTGGCCAGGGACTGGGATGAAAATCTAGAGCAATATATCAATGAACTGATAACAAAAAGGAACAATGAATTAAAAGAAGAGATAATGAAGGGAATACATGAGAAAACTCAAGATTTGAGAAACTTGATCATTAAAGAAATTGATTCCCTCAAAAAGGAAATTACAGACCTAAAATCTGCAGTCAATGACATGAGAGGGATCATGCAAGAATTCAACAATAAACTAACTTCAGTAGAAAATAGATCCTCTGCTATTGAAGAAAGAACTTCCGACAATGATGACAGGGTGATCAAGTGAGAGCTCACTGACACCAAAAAAGAAAAACAATTAAGAGATCATGATCAGAATTTTTTAAATGTCTGGGATGAAATGAGAAGGAATGATCTGAGAGTAACTGGAATACAGGAAGAAATTGAGACACACACCAATGGTATGAGCAATTTCTCAAGAGATCGTGAAAGAAAACTTTTCCAACATAAAAATAGAATCTGACATGCTCATCCAAGAAGCTCACAGGACACCCAATATGTCGGGGGCAGCACCCAGGGCCCACCCCACACAGGCAGCTTTAAGATGGCAGCTGGCAGCTGGCCCAACCAAGTCAGCTGACCTCTTGTTGTTTCTGGTTCTTGTGCTTGCAACATCTGACCACCTAGGGACAACCAATAGGAGCCAACAGCAGAGTTTTCTTCCTCATAGCAACAGCCTATGGATTTGGTTCACTTTTACTATATAAGCAGTGTAACTTCCTGAGTAAAAAACGAGAGAGATCTCCACAAGCAACAAGTGTGTACACGTCATTATTGCCACCTCGCCGGTCGAGGGGACAACGACAAATGGTGCCAAAACCCAGGACCCTCTAGACGGACGACATTAAGTTGGTAAATTATAGCCTAGTTACTGCTACAAGCAGGGAATTTTAGCCTAGTTACTGCTATAAGCAGGGGGAAAAAAATAACCACATTGACGGGGCTCACTATCAGCGAGGACTGCTATAAGCAGGGAAAAAAAAAGATAACCACATTGACAGGGCTCGCTATCAGCGAGGAAAAATAACCGCATTGACGGGGTTCTAGAGCAATATTTTTGATGTTTTGTGTCTCTCTTGTCGTTTTTGTCTTTTTTCTTCCTATAACTTGTGTTTTAGTCATTATGGGTTCTGACAGCGTCCCTGGATGGGCTGGAGAAGTCCTCTACTTTAAGGTAACTGCAAGTGAGAGGAGCGGTGCCATGGATTTAAAACAGTCTAAATTCCAGCTGCAAAAAACAGTAATGTTGTTATTGAAAGCACAAGGAACTGCTGTGAGTCTTAGGACAGTTACTTCATTTGTCAAGGTAAGCAAACACTTCTTCTTGGTTCTTACAAACGGGTCTAAAAACATGTAAAAAGAGGTTTACAAAAAGTACTAAGAAAAAAAAAAGGACCCGATATTTTTCCCACTGCTGCTTTCTCTTTCTGGCACCAAGTCAAGGACACTTATCTTCCTCGGAGGTTAAAGTAAAAGAGTTTCTAAAAACAAAACACATAAAGCCTGGGCTAACTCTAATTTTGGTGCCAAAGATGTGTGCATGCTCCTTTACTAAAATAAATATGGCCATTTCATTTTTTGGATCTTGAGCTCAATATTACTGGTAAATTCACTTATTTTGTACACCTAAATATATCTTTCAGTCAGTCTTGTTTTTTCTGAGAGGTTAATTGGAAATAATTGACTATCTTCCTTTGGTAGGCTGGCCAGTGTTTCCCTCCAGGTGCACATTCCTCTATGCTGATATGGTCGGTGTACTCCTCCCTTCTCTACTGATCTCTGGGAAAACTCCAATTAAGTGGTCTGGGAAAATTGTAACCATTTGTAACCTCTTTTGCTTACAGCTGCTGTCTTTATTCAAAAGTTCAATTTTTCCCAGGGTCTAAAAATCTGTTTCCTGTTGTTTTGTGTGTGTGCGCACACTCCTGTCCTATGTGTTTGTATGTTATATGTGTGTTCAATATATGGTACCAAATTGGCTTATAAATGAGCCCTCATAAATTAACTTAAAAATTAAAAATCTGGATCTAAATGACTTTTAATTCAAGTGACTTAAACATTTAAAAATAGAGGTTCAATCTAAATCATTTATACATAAGAGTAAAGATGTATTTCACAATACTAACTCACATGTTTTTTCTAGGTGAGGTGGTCAATCAATAAAATGTTAATTTCTATAAATGTTTAGAGTGTAACATTAATTTCTTCTAGGATTTTTCTTCAATAAAAAAGATGGTTTATATTTGTCTAATATCCTGAGGTTTCATGGATAACCTAAATTAACAACAAAAGAGTAATATAGATTTAACATAAATGGGATTAATTATATTTATGTGTTTGTTAAAGAAGACTTCTGATAAATTTACAAAGTCAAAATGTTAAAACATTAACTGCTACATAAATTTGAGTAATCTTGATTTAGTTTCTATAAAGTGATATTTGGGTTTATTAAATATGTTCTTATAAGTTTTATAAGGTAACATACATTTGGGTTTATTAAATGTGCTTTTATAGATTAAAAACTACAAAGATTTAAGATTGTTTTAATCTGGGTCTTCACTAAAACAAAGCAAGGTTGTTAAGAGTTAAAATTCTAACAGGTGTAATTCTACATGCAAAAAATATCAAGTGCTGTCTTTTAAACGTTGTTCATTTTAAACCCAACTTACATTTACTTTAAATATATAGAGGATTTATCATTAATGGGTTTTATGTATAAATCAGTCTGATTTCTGGTACTATTTCCTCTTGGCAATGTCATTTCATATTTTTTAACTGTTTTGACTTAAATGGTATGAGATTGTTAATTTTTAAACTTTGGATGTTAACAATAATACCTGCAGCCAAACGCCATTGGCATGGACCTGACCCGGTTTTAATCTGGGGTCGAGGTAGTATTTATGTTTTTCCACAGAAATATAATGGTCCCCAAAAGATTCCAAAACAACTTATGCGTCAGCTTTCTGCTTTTGATAGGATATCAAAATGACACAAAATTCTACTAAACTTTGTTCCTGCTAGAAGGGATTTCCTGACTCCTCCCTCCTCCAGTTCCCGCAACAATTCCTGTTCCAGTAAAAGTAAAAGTGAATGCTCAAAACGTTCAACTCTATAAAACCTGAAGGGACTTCAGATTTACAGTGACTGTTGTGACAGCCATTGTGGCTGCAACTGCAGCTGCTGCTGCCGAGGGACTGACTATATACCATTCAATGGCCATAGGGACAATGGTAAATAAATTGGCTGAAAAAACTACTACTGCTCTAAGTACTCAACAACAAATTAATGAACAATTACAAACGGACATAATGCTGTTAAATTAACTTGATGAAAAACTTGTCTCATAACTTTTGTTTTATTATTGCTTGTATGGATATATTCCCTGTTTCTATGATTAATGGTAGTAGGATTTCCAATCTGTTGTTGCTTGGGAAAGAATTGGTTTGGCTTCCTGGTTTTTGATAGTTCCCTGTGTCTCATATCTGGTATTGGTGTGTGGTGGATGTGCAAGCTACGTGGTAACCAGTGTAAACAGACAACAATTCTACACCAAGCTTTGCTAGCCATTGATGCTGGCCACCCCCCTAAAGTATGGCTGAACATGCTAGACCGGTAGTCAAAGATGGGTCAGACCAGGAAGAGCACATATCAACCTAAGACAGAGGTTGAAGACGTTGTACTTCAACACCCAATGACGGGTAAGAATGTAGCTCTATCCTGGCAACCTAAGGCAGGCACGGTCTCATCTAAAACAAAAAGGGGGATATGTCGGGGGCGACACCCAGGGCCCACCCCACACAGGCAGCCTTAAGATGGCGGCTGGCAGCTGGCCCAACCAAGTCAGCTGACCTCTTGTTTCTGGTTCTTGTGTTTGCAACATCTGACCACCTAGGGACAACCAATAGGAGCCAACAGCAGAGTTTTCTTCCTCATAGCAACAGCCTATGGATTTGGTTCACTTTTACTATATAAGCAGTGTAACTTCCTGAGTAAAAAACGAGAGAGATCTCCACAAGCAACAAGTGTGTACACGTCATTATTGCCACCTCGCCGGTCCAGGGGACAATGACACCAATAGGCCTAATCAAAAGAGAAACTCAACAAGACATATCATATTCAAAATGTACAACAGAGACACCAAGGACAGTATATTAAAAGCAGCAAGGGAGAAATGCCAAATCACATTCAGAGCCAAGCCAATAAGAATTGTCTGTGACTTTTCAACCCAGATGCTGGAAGCAAGAAGGTCTTAGTATTAATAATATCTTTCAATGTCTAAATGACCACAACATGCAGCCTAGAATTCTATACCCAGCAAAACTGAGCTTCAAATTTGATGGAGAATAAGAACTTTTCATGATGAAACAAAACTGGCAGATTTGTCAACAGAAAACCTGCCCTACAAAGAATTCTCAAGGAAACACTCCAGACAGAAGAACAAGTAATTGATACCCAAAACCCAAAAACTGAAGAAATTCAGTGAAAGTATCACCCAGCAATAACGAACCAAGGCAATCGCAGAACTAGCTAAATAAGACAAAATGACTACTAATCAATTACACACTTCTGTCTTAACACTGAACGTGAATGGTCTAAATGCACCACTCAAAAGACACAGACTTGCAGACTGGATCAAAAAACAAAATCCAACCATGTACTGCTTATAAGAAACTCACCTAACAGGCAAAGACATCCAAACATTAAGGGTGAAAGGATGGAAAAAAATCTACCATGCTTAGGGCCCAATTAAACAAGCCAGTGTCGCTATACTTAAATCTGACAAAGTAAATTTCAAACATAAATCAATCAGAAGAGATAAAGAAGGACACTACTTAGAACTAAAAGGAACACTTCAACAGGAAGAAATAACCATATTTAATATTTACTTTCCAAACAACAGTGCACCCAACTACATGAATAAATTACTTCATGACATCAAACCACTCGTTGATCACAACACAATAATATTGGGAGACTTCAGCACTCCACAGTCACTATTAGACAGATCATCAAAACAAAAAAAATCAATAAAGAAATCTCCAGCCTAAATAACTCCATAAACCAAATGGACTTAATAGACATATATAGAATTTTCCATCCCAAGTTAGCAGAATACACCTTCTTCTCTGCAGTACATGGATCCTTTTACAAAATAGATCATATTCTGGTTCATAAAGATAATCTCAGACAATATAAAAAAAGTATACACTATCCCATGTGTTCTTTCAGACCACAATCCCATGACCCTAGCAATCTACAGTAATAATCATAACAGAAAACACACGTATTCATGGAGATTGAATAATACTCTATTAAATGAAGAATGGATCCAAGAAGACATGAGAGAAGTAATCCAAAAATTCTTGGAAGAGAATGAAAATGAAGACACAACATATACAAACCTCTGGGACAGCATGAACGCTTTCCTAAAGGGAAAATTTATAGCACTGAGTGCCCACATTAAAAATGAAAAGAGATCCCAAATAAATAAGCTTATGCTTCATCACAAAGCCCTTCATAAGGAAGACCAATCTAACCCCAAAGCCAGCAGAAGACAGGAAATAATCAAGATCAGAGCTGAAATCAATGAAATTGAGAACAAAAAAATAAATAACTAAAAAGAATCAATGAAACAAAAAGCTGGTACTTTGAAAAAATAAACAAGATAGACCACTAGCAAATCTAACCAAGGAGAGAAATGAAGCAAATCAATAAAATCTTCAATGAAAAGGGAGTGATCACCACTGACCTCATGGAAATCCAACAAATTATAAGATCATATTTTTAAAACCTATACTCCTCCAAAATTGATAATTTGGAGGAAATGGATACATTTCTTGACATATACAACATCCCTAAATTGACTCAGGATGATATTGAATTCCTAAATAGCCCAATCACAGGCACTGAAATCCATATCGCAAATAAAAGTCTTCCAAAGAAGAAAAGCCCAGCACCTAATGGCCTCCCTGCTGATTTTTACCACACTTTTAAGGAGGAACTAATATCTCTCCTTCTTAACTTATTTCAAGAAATTGAAAAGGAGGGAATGCTCCCATCCACTTTTTATGAAGCAACCATAACTCTGATGCCAAAACCAGAAAAGGACACATCAAAAAAAGAAAATTACAGACCAATATCCCTGATGAACTTGGATGCAAAAAATCCTTAATAAAGTACTAGCAAACCATATTCAAAAACTCATAAAGAAGATAATCCATCATGATTAAATGGACTTCATCCCAGGAATGCAGGGCTGGTTCAACATATGCAAAAACAATTAAAATAATTCACCACTTAAATAGAATCAAGGACAAAAACCAAATGATCATCTCAATGGATGCAGAAAAGGCCTTTGATAAAATCCAGCACCCTTTTATGTTCAAAACTCTAGAGAAGATACGGTTAAAAGGATCATTTCTGAACTTTGTAAAGGCTATATATTCTAAACCCTCAGCTAGTGTAATACTAAATGGAGAAAAGCTGAAAGCAATTCCACTAAAATCAGGAACAAGACAAGGATGTCTGCTTCTACCACTTTTATTCAATATTGTTCTTGAGACCCTAGCTGGAGCAATTAGGCAAGAGAAAGAAATCAAAGGGATAAAAACAGGAAGAGAGGAAGTCAAACTCTCCCTTTTTGCTGATGACATGATCCTGTATCTGGAAGATCCAAAAATATCAATCAATAAACTGCTTGAACTCATAAACAGATTTAGCAAAGTGGCAGGATACAAGATCAACACACATAAATCAATAGCTTTCCTATACACTAATAATAATAATAGGACTGATGAAGAGGTCAGGAAATCAGTCCCATTCAAAATATCTTCGAAAAAAATAAAATTCTTGGTAATTAACCTTACAAGGGAAATCAAAGATCTCTTCAACGAAAATGATAAGTCATTGAAGAATGAAATACAAGATGACCTAAGAAATGGAAAGATGTTCCATGCTCTTCGTTAGGCAGAATTAATATAATAAAAATGGCCATTCTACCAAAAGCTTTATACAGATTTACTGCTATCCCCTTAAAGATACCTATGTCATTCTTTACTGACATAGAAAAAGAAATTCTCAAATTCATTTGGAACAATAAGAAACCTATAATTGCCAGAACTCCACTGAGCAAGAAAGATGAAACAGGGGATTTTGCAATACCAAATTTAAAACTATACTATAGAGCCGTAGTAACAAAGACAGCATGGTACTGTTATCAAGATAGGAAAGATGAACAATGGAATAGAATAGAAGACCCCGAAACAAACCCCCAAATCTTTAAACATCTGATTTTTTACAAAGGGGGACAAAACATTCCATGGAGGGGAGACAGCCTCTTCAACAAATAGTGCTGGACAAACTGGTCATCCACTTGCAGAAAGTTGAAATTAGACCCATATCTTTCTCCTTGCATGAGAATCAAATCAAAATGGATCAAGGAGCTAGGAATTAAACCAACTACACTGTAACTAATGGAAGATAAATTATGTCCAACACTTCAGCATTTGGGAGTAGGCAAAGACTTTCTCAACATGTCTCCTAAAGTGAGGGAAGTGATGTCAAAAATCAGTGAATAGGATGCCATAAAGTTAAAAGTTTTTATACTGCCAAAGAAACAATGAAAAGAGTCAAGAGGTTTCTTACAGAAATGGAGAAAATCATGGGCTATGATTCCTCTGACAGGGGCCTCATAACTAGAATCCACAAAATCCTCAAAAATCTCAACTACAAAAACACAAACAACCCAATTAATAAATGGGCCAACGAGCTAAATAGAAACTTTGCAACAGAGGACATTGATCAAGCCAATGAATACACGAGAAAGTGCTCCAAATCACTAGTAATCAGAGAAATGCAAATGAAAACTACATTAAGATATCACCTTATGCCAGTCAGAATGGCAAAAATGAAGAAAATAAACAATAATAGATGCTGGAGGGGCTGTTGAGAGATAGGCACACTAACACACTGTTGGTGGAGCTGCAGACTGGTACAGCCCCTCTAGAAAGCACTGTGGAGAATCCTCAAAAACCTAGGGATGAGTCCACCATTCGATCCTATTATTCCTCCCCTGGGTATTTTTCCTGGGGATTTAGAATCAGCACTGAAAGGAATAATGTAGTGCACCGAGACCAAAACCAATGGTCGGAGATGGGTTTCCACTTATTGCGGGTGTACAAGAGCATTTATAGGGGATTGTCATGGGGGTTGGGGTAGATAGGAGCAGAAGGCAGATGCTGATTGGTTCTCTTCCCTAAGGACAGTGGTGAAAGTAGGTCAATGGGTGTATGTTTGTGCCTGGGAAAATTAGAGCCCGGAAGGTTAGACCTGGGACGTTTAGAGTCAGGAAGATTAGAACCGGGACAACCAGAGGCAGGAAGTTTAGAGCCAGGAAGAGAAGTTTGGGAGGCGCTTTGATAACAGAGGGCGTTACAAGCACATTATACCGACACAACAATATCTATGTTCCTAGCAGCTCAACTTACTATTGCTAGATTATGGGATCAACCCTGATGTCCCTCACTGGATGCATTCATCCAAATGAATACAAAATGATACAAAAACTGTGGTACATATATACCATGGAATTTTACTCAGCAAGTAGAAACGATGATATTGCAGCCTTTGAAGGTAAATGGATGGCTATGGAATAAATTATGTTGAGTAAAATCAGCTTAACTCAGAGAACGAATGTTCGAATGTCTCTACTCATCTGTGGAGGCTGGATCTAGACCCTGGCCATTGAGAAAGTTGGTCTATTATCATGTGTTAAATCCAGAAAAGGTGTAATGTTATACAGCCTAATACTTTTTTAGAGAATATTGTGGGAAGTGAAAAGGAGAGATAAGGGTGGGTAATTGGGGGGGGCACTCCTGCGGGTAAATCTAATATCCAGAATCTATACACATTTTATATTATTTTGTTAAAAACTTGTATGGCTGTTCAATAATAAATTTCTCAACAAAAAATGTCACTTAGATATTTCCTTTTTATATTTAAAAGAATGAGAATATATACAGCACTATGGTAGCACTGAAGTTATAATTTGAATTTTAGGTCATTTTCATACTTTGGATATAGATTAAATTTAATATAAATGTATTTTTAGATTAATTACTAATACTAGTAACACTACCAAATAATTGTATGCATAAAAATATGTAGTGACGAATAACTTCACTTAATCATTCAAACTACTTAATGAAGTATAAAAGAAAAACACCATTGTCCTTTATTGGAGCTTAAGAATTTGCAGCTCTGTAGAACTGAGGTACTTCACTTTAAGATTTCTCTAAATGCAAGCAGCTTTGTGATCAAGGTCTTTTCATTTATATTCTGATTTCTTCATGGTATGGGATACTCCAATTTGCTTAAGCATCCGTTAGCATCTAAAATAGTAATGTATTTTGAAGGTATAAAATAAGATATAACCCAATACTATTTCATTGAAAATTTATCATACATATTTTATCTCATCATCATTTAAAATCACTTTGCTTTATAATCATAGTATTCTTCTTCAAATTTATAGTTACTTACAGACATTTTGTACTGAAATTAAATAAAAATTAAACAAAGCAATGAAGAATAATATTATTTTAGAAATTACTCAACGTTAAAATTTGGTCACAAATCAATATCAATTGGAATAATATTTTAAGACAATTTTTTTCTTTATACTATATTAAAATGAGATGATAAATTCATTAAAAACATATTATGTACATAGCATTTTTTAAATTGAATCATCCCCTTCATAACAGTTTTTTTTTTAAAGAGAGAGGGACAGTGAGAAAGACAGAGAAAGAGAGAAACAACTTTATTTAGTTTTTCACATGGCTGTAGTTGCTCCAACTCTTAGTTGTGTACGTTGTGCTGGGGTTTGAACCTGGGTCCTTGTGCTTGCCAGGCAAGGGCCGAATCCACTGAGCCACTGCTCCAGCCCCTTCATAACAGTTTTAAATCTAATTTTGCTTAATAATGATATAAGCTATCAATCAACATAATATAATATTAACTCCATAACTGCTTGCATCATCTACAAATCTGTTCCCACAGCCAGATTTATGAATTGTATAATTTTTAAAGTTCTTAATTCCTAAGAGCTAAAATGTGGGCCTTCTCTCCAATTATCAGTTTTTAAAAAAATAAATCCTTTTGTTAGTTTATTCATATCTTTATATAATCTGTTCCTTTCTTCTCTATAAAAAAATTTTGAAACAGCTTATAAAGTTTATATAGGAAGGTGAAAATACAACAGAAAAATCAGGTGAAGGAAAAACTAGGGCATATAGTATTAGAATTTGAAATTTTGTTACTTATAATCATGCTGTGAAAAGTTACTAAAAGAGAATCATAAATCTTTGGTGTGTGTAATCATCAATCACATTATAGTATATGGCTAAATTGATTTAAACCTATAAGACAAAAATAAGAGACCTGAGGCACAGAAGCACATTTCCCCTAGAATCCTCATGATATGTTATAATGCCATGTTATAAGGAATCTTGTTTTTAATGATGGCACTGCAGAAATTACAAGAGAGAGCATCAATATGTAGATATGTATAACATCATGCTGAGGTAGAGTTCAGCAAATTCAAGGCACACATAATCTTAAGTTGCAGCTCTCTGATCATGAGGCTGAATCTGAAATATTTTTCACATATCTCAAAGGAATAGATGGCATTTTTCTCAGGCTGTCATCCTAAACAATATTTTTTCCTAAAACAGTTTATGCAAAGGATTGAGCTATCATAAATTCAACATTATACTCATAATGATTTTCAGGATAAGAACTGAATTATTAACAACAAATGAGAATTAGAGGACTTCTTTAATAAATATATGAATTACTGACCTGGAAAGAGTTCCTACCATTTTAAGTGCGAAAAATTATGTAAAATAGTGTGTTATTGCATAATCCAATAATTGTAAAACAATAATAGATTAAAGAGCAGTTTCACTCATTTACAACTTAAATGTCCAGCATTATGTTTAGGACAAGTAGTTATGTCAAATTAGGAGGATGACATGATGCTAGTATTTTTATTTTTTAAATGACTTCTTAAAAATATTTGGATAGCATACACATTATGTCAGATTAGGTAAAATATTAGTTATGATATTAATAGTTATATAATCTTCAATAAACTAATCCAGATAAATTTAAGATTAGTCAGAAGGGGTCATTATTGAAATTTGGGCACATATTACATTTATGATTAAGAATTGTTTTGTGGAAATATAAATTAGTATTTTAAAACTTACACATATTTGAGAACAGGTACAATAAGGAATGCTATGTCCCACGAATATTGAGCATGTTCAGGCCAGGTATTTGGGTCAGAATAAAAACTAAAGTGAAGAAAAATAGTGTTGTGATATAGTTAATATAAATCATGATTATTGAAACGTCCTAAGAAAAACTTTATTTGCCTCTTTGAAATTCTCTTTTTCAATACTGCAGATTGATAACAGGTCTCACAACATACTGGGCAAGGGCTCTACTACTGAGCTACATTCCCTGAGGAGGATTTTGAAATAATTTTTCCCCATATATTTATATATGCTTCATGTGTGTGTACACACACACACACACACACACACACACACACACATACACATATATTTATATATAAAATAATTTGTCATATATAATTCTATGTCTGTGTACAAAAATAAGTGCACATGTGTATATATGTACATATAATTATTCTTTTGTAAAATACTATTTACAAGTCATAATTTTGTTATCTTTTAAAAAATAATATATAGATCATTATTAAAGTGATTTTTCAGTGGTGATAAATAGGATAAAATTAATCATATAATTCATATTACTTTACATAATTCCATTTACTATTTAAGGGGGAATGTACCTTAGAGCATGTTGTGGCTGAATATGAGGTGTCCCCCTAAAGCTCACATGACAATTCAGGAAAGCTAAGATGAAATGATTGGTTTATAAAACCCTTAACCCAATCAGTGAGTTAAACTTCTGACAGGGATTAACTAATAACTGTAGGCTGGTAGGGTATGGCTGGAGGATGTGGGTCATTGGGGGCCTGGAATTTCTCTTTACTCTGCATCTGGATGTAACACCTTAATCTCTGTGCTCCCTCTGCCACACTCTTCCACCATGATGTTCAGCCTCACTTCAAGCTCTAAAGATTGGAGCTGGCCTTCCATGGACTTAGACCTCTGAAATTGTGAGCCTCTAAAATAAACTTTCATCCTAAAATTGTTCTTGTCAGGTCCTTTAGTCACAGCAGTGAAAAGCTGACTAAGACACAGCACAGATAATTTCACCATCTCATTTTTCTTACCCTTATGTCTGCTTCCAATATGGCTTTTCAAGTGTTTGTACACAAATGTTATAAAAGATTAAAGTACAAATTTAATCCTTTCCTGTTTTGTGTATCTTTCCTTCTCTTTCTGGGTAATATCCAATATGGGTTATTTAATAACACAAGTCCTACCCATAAACTTCTGATTGTTCTACAAATTGAATGAAATAAATTTCATCTTACGGTTAGTTATGCATGTATGGGTAATATCTGCAATATTTAATGGTTAATTACTTCCAAATTGGTGAATAAAACTGTCAACTTTCAAAAACTGCTGCTGAATTACTTCTTATTTTTAAATTTCAAACAATAAAAACACAGCAATGTTTTAAATGATTACTGAATATACAAAAAATTGAAGCAAATATGTGAATACTTGAGTCACCCATGTAAGAGTGACTTTGATACTGTGTCCTCACAAAGAATTTATATTAGAAAAACTCATGGAGATAAGACAATGCTGTATAGCAGATATTGAAATAGACCAACTGAAAGTTACCTTCAAAATATGCAGGATCACAGATGGAGTGCTTGCCTGGCAGGTGTGAGGACCCAGGTTTAAGTGCCCAGCAACCACATACACAACTAAGTGTCAGAGAAATAAAGGCCAGATGAAAAAAATAAATAAAATTGATTCTCTCTCTCTCTCTCTCTCTCTCTTTCTTCAAAAAAATATATACATATATATATACACACTGGATTACGAACCTAAAAAAAATTACAATGTAAAAAATGACATCAGAATGAAAATATTCTTTGTATTTAATAATATATTTTAAGAACATATTTTGTTAACTGAAATTTAATGTTTAAGAATCCCTTTTTAATTTTATTTAAACATGTAACGAGTCAATTTCAAAATATACTTTTAAGGAAAAAAATGGGATTTGAAATTTTAACCCAAAAATAATTATCATGAATTGTATTTTAAAGATTTTCTATGTTGATTGTAGCTGCTACACAGGGACTAAAACGTATTTATGAAAAAACTAAATTTATACCATATGACATATTGATGATTAATTTTGACTGTAAATAAAATAGAAGTCCAGTATACATATTTTCAGAAAACTACTAAACTGGGCCTGGAGCAGTGGCTTGGTGGTTATGGTGCTTGCCCAGCATGAGCAAGTAAAAAGGTTCAAACTCCAGCACCCACGTACACAACTAAGTGTCAGAGCAATGAAAGCCATGTGAAAAATTCAATAAAAATTTTATTCTCTCTGTATCTCTCTCTCGCGCGCGCACACTGTCCATCTCTCTTTTTAAAAAAAATACAAAAACATAATTAATATAATTTCTAAGGATTAAGGAGTGAAACCTTTTCAGTAAGAATACAAGCCACTTAACAGTCATGTATTCAATAACATTTTCCCTCATAATCACAGGTAATACCACTTTGCTGAGGGACTAACATCTGAATAAGTCATGAAAAACACAGATACGTTTTTGTGTCTGCTGATATAAACATATCACAATTAAAATAAAGAGGTCTTCAATCATTAATTAATGTACCATGCATTCTCTTTGATCTGATATGTCATTTATTTCTTAAGTAGCAGAAAAAAATTTTAACTATGCTTAAAATTAACCTTGCTTTAAATTGTACTTGTACTGTACAACAGAACATATAATCATTCAAACTAAGTATGATGTATTAACTTTCACAAAGGAGGAGAATATCAATAAGATTTGCAAATTAGAGCTTTAGGATTTGCTGGCAATTATTCTACCACTATGACTGCTAATAAATGCGTAAAATGCTCCAAGTTTAATCTGGAGAAGTTTACCACTTCTCTGGTAACAAAAGCTGCCAACACATATCTGCTACAGCTTGGGAAATATATATGGAAAAGACAACAATATTTTTCTTTATTCTTAAACCTTAATGTTCCTGTCTTATTTAATTTATATTATTGTTTTAAAATCTGTTATCACTCCTCTACTTTTTGCAATTTTTTTCTTTTTATATTGTGACACCAGTTTACATTCTTTTGAACAGTTTTATCTTAACTCAATTTCCCTTCACTTTTAACTTAACTTTTACCAAATCATAAGTGTGAAAATGATCAATATCAAGAAGCTTTTTACCAAATACAATATTTGAAAAAAAAACATTTAGTTGTTGTATTTGCATTGTATTAACAAATCACTGAGACATTTAAATACTATTTACAAAGTACTAGGGCTAGACTACTTTCTAGGGATGCAGAAATAAAACTGGAATTTCCAATCCTGAAATAGCCTGAATCTAATTAGGGCTGATTTTGCAAGATGATATTTTTTATTTCTCCTCACCATTTATAAGACATCCTCCTCTATTACTCCTTAATTTAAAAGTACTTTTCTCTGAAATTATACCATTACATACTAGCTGTTTTATTGTGGGCCTCGTCTATAAGAATGTAAATCACATAAAACTGAGGACCTCATAACTTTACCCTTACAACCTTTAAGCATATATATATGTTTTCTTTTTTTTTTGGTGCATCATAGTCCTACATACATAGTGAAGAAGTTCATTATTATACATTCATACATGTACACAAAACGACAATGTAACTTCAATCCTACCCTTACGCAGGATTTTCCCCTACCACCCACTCCCTGATCTCTTATTTCCACTACATACCCCCCATTGTAGCCATAAATGTATATATACATATATATTAATTTTTCACTTTTCTAGTTTTATATGCCTTTGTGACTATTATTTAGTTTTTCAGGGGACTAGAGTGTACCATACAGTATTTATAACCCCCTTTTTCCCTTCCTGTCTTCCCCCTACCCTCCCCCTTGCCCTTTTCCCCCCATTCATGAACTTTCCTCAGATCAAATGTTATTCTAAATTTGATGAGTCTAGTATATAAACTTCACTACTTTTCACCCTATCCTTAGATTTACTCTATCTTCCACATATGAAAGAAGACATTCAATCTTTGAGTCTCTGAGCTTGACTAATTTCATTTAGCATATTTTTTCCATTTCCATCTATTTACCCACAAAGGGAATGCTTTCATTTTTGGATCCATTCAGTCAGTGAAGGGCATCTGGTTTGATTCCACTGATAAGCTATTGTGAATTATGCTATAATAAACATTGATGTAGCTGTGTCACTGTAATATGCTGATTTTATTTCTTCTTGGAAAATACCCAGGACTGAAATAGCTGTGTCAAAACATGGTTCCATCTTTAACTTTTTTTTGAAGAGAGAGAGAGGAAGAGTGATAGAAAAAGAGAAAGAAAGAAACAATTTTATTTAGTTTTTTTCATCTGGTTTTCATTGCTCCAGCACTTAGTGTGTATGTGCTGAGGTTTGAACCCAGGTCATCAAGCATGCCAGACAAGTACAATATTGCTGAGTTGCTGCTCCAGCCTATATCCCTAAATTTTTGAGGAGTCTCCATACAGATTTCTAGTCTGATTGTGCTAGTCTGTAGTTCCATCATAACAGTGTATAAGTGTTCCTTTCTCTCCACATCCTCTCTAGCATTTGTTGTTTGTATTCTTCATCTTTGCCATTCTGAGTGGAGTGAGGTAGAATCTTAATGTAGTTTTGATTTGCATTTCTCTGATTGCTAGAAATGAAAAGACATCACATGTTCTTAGATAGGCAGAATCAATACATTCAAAATGGCCATTCTGGGGCTGGAGTTGTGGCTCCACAGTTACAGCACTTGCCTGGCACACGTGAGGATGCTGGTTCAAACCCCATCACCACGTATACAATGAAGTGTTGGAGCAACGAAAGCCACATGAAAAACTAAATAAGATAGATTTCTTCTCTCCTTCCTTCTCTCTCTCTCCCTCCCTTTCTTTTAAAAAAAATGGCCATTCTGTCAAAAGTGCTATACAGATTGAACTCAATCCCCATCAAGATACCAATGACATTCTTTACAGACATAGAAAATCAATTCTCAAATTTATTCGGAAGAATAAGAAACCCAGAATGGCAATACTAAGGAATAAAAATGAAACAGGAGGTAGGTATCACAATACCTAGCCTGAAATTATACTATAGAGCCATAGTAACAAAAACAGAATGAAATTAGTATCAAAACAGATATGAAGACCAATTGAATAGAATTCTCTGAGACAAACCCACAAATCTTTAACCATCAGATATTTGACAAATAGGGCAAGAATATATCTTGGAAGAAAGACATCCTGTTCAATAAATGTTGCTTGATTAACTGGACAGCCATATGTGGAGAAATGAAAATAGATCCTTATCCCTCATCCTACACAAAAATCAAATTGAAATGGATCAAGGACTTAGCAACTAAACCAGCCACCATACAACAACTGTTAAAAAAAAAATAGGATCAACACTCTACCATATACGTACTGGCGATGACTTCCTTAACAAGACTCCCAAAGCACAAGAATTAAAACCTATAATCACTGAGTGGGATGTTATTAAAGTAAAAAGTTTCTGCACAGATAAGGAATTCATCAAATCATTAACTTGAAATGGGTAATAAATGGAAAAGAACAAACACCACTCTTAGCATTCTACTTTGTCTATGATTTTATTAAATCACTCCAGATGAAAACTCCAGGGGATAAAATAAATTTTAGAGAAGTTGGTAATGATTTTTTTCTTTGATAAACAGATTTCTAGAGGTATATAATGCATGTATTTATGAATGGAAACAAATGGATATAGTAGTACAAAATTAAAGACAAAGTAATGGCTAAATACAGTTTTCTTAGTCATCAGGATATGGATTACAACAGAAGATATAAGATCGAATGAGATTGCTAATGCTTTTCAAATGTTTCATAATGAAGATAACTGGTTCTACATTAAAATGACCATGTTAAAAAGAATTCATTTGAATTCACAAAGTTTTTCTTAAATTTTATACTTACACAATACATCCAAAACAAACTGAATTCCAGCAGTCCAGTTAAAAACCATCCCAAAACATCATTGTTGGGCTGCAGTGGTAGCTCAGTGATTGTAGTGCTTGCCTGACATGTGCGTGTATGTAGGTTCAAACCCCAGTACCACATACACAACGAAGTGTTGGACAACAGAAACCAGATTAAAACTAAATAAAGTTGATTCTCTCTATCTGTCTCTCTCCCTCTCTCACTGTCCTTTTCTCTCTTTAAAAAAAATCATTTTCTCTTAATCGATGTGTTGTATTTTCCAGATACAGCAAAGATGAGTGGATAAACTTAAGCCTCACTTATTTAAAAATATTTTTATACTGTGAAAATAAAAAAAATTACTAAATAAGCAATGTGATTATTTATCAGAACTTTCATCCAATATTCCTACCTTATTATATATGTTGCAACTATGAAAACAGTTTTAATAAAATTATACTTAAGAAAACCTAGCCAACCAAAGATAACAGTGGTAATTATGTTTGCTGCTTTGCATATAATTCAGTCTGAAAATTATCAAGGCGTGAATTTCTTTTCTTTTTTTTTTTTTAAGAAAGAGGGGACAATGAGAGAGAGAGACAGAATCAATTTTTATTTAGTTTTTCACATGGCTTTTGTTGCTCTGAGACTTCGTCGTGTACATGGTGCTGGGGTTTGAACTCACGTACTTGTGCGTGCCAGGCAAATGCCGTAACTGCCAAGCCACCGCTCGAGTCCCAAGGCTTGAATTTCTTAAACCTGAAAAATGTGACTTCTAAGTTTGGGGCATGAATTTTGAAAATCTGAAAATCATTAAATTGTTTTGATTAAAACTAATCAGAAACACATAGTTTTGGTGTATGAGTCCTTCACTCTTTTAAAATTATTATTATGGTACGGATGTTTAACGTGAGATCTCCTTTTTAAAGCAAGTTTATACTATACTTTATTAAATCCTGTTAAGATCTAAGTAAATAAGCTAATTCTATTAACTAGAGGCACCATATTGTACAGCAGAACTCTAAAGTTAGATTATTTTGCATATTTGAATTTAAATTATTTTGTGTATCTGTTGAACAACAATTCGTAATATTCTCTTTCCTTCTAGCCCTTGTCAACCACCATACTACTCTCTGTTTCTGTGTTTTTGGCTATATAAATATCTCATATACTTGGAATCATGTGCTATTTGTCTTCTGTAACCAGTTTATTTTAGATAGCATTATGTCATGCAGGCTCACCTGATGTTGTAACATATATCAGTTATTTCCTTCCCTTCCTAACTTTTTTTTAAGAGACAAGGACAGTGTGTGAGAGAGAGAGAACTAATTTTATTTAGTTTTTCATGTGACTTTCTTTGCTCTAATACTGGCAAGTGCCATAAAGGCTGAGCCACTATTCCATCCCTATTTCCTTCCTTTTTAAAGACTGAATGAGCTCTGGTGTGGTAACTCAGAGGTTACTCTACTTGCCTGGCATGCTCAAGTACACATATTTGAACCCCAGCACCATGTGCACAATGAAGTGTTGGAACAATTTAAAGTCAAATGAAAAACTAATTAATTAATCCCCCCCTCTGAAAAAAAAAAAAGACTGAATGGTATAACATATTTTCTTTTTGAGTTTTTCCTGTTGCCATTCATTTGGATTATTTACATATCTTGACTATGGTAGGTAATGCTACTGTGTCAGCCATTAAGAAAAGGGATAGGGTTAATGAAACACAGTGTCCCTGAATGACACTTTTATGAGCCCAAAATCCTAGACAAGAAAAGAGAAATTACAATGAAAGTGGGTCTGGAATGGAATGTTCAAATGCACATTATCTTGAAATCATTGACTCTCTCTCTTGTATTTTGGGAATTAGTACAAATTAGTGTTATCAGTAGAAAAATACTTTTTTGTATGCATGCCAAAACAGCTGCTTCTTGGCATGCTAGCATACAATGGGACAAAGCAAATCAAGATGATATTGTTTCTGGAAGACAACCTATAAAAGCACATGCCCAATGATAATTGGAATAGACCAGAGCGCCATGGACAGGGAAGTGTCCATCCAGGTGGCTGTCCTGGACAAAATGTGGAGATGGATGGATAGTAGGTACTGCTTTGTGGAGATCTAACTGAGGTACTACATGTTCCAGAGATACAACTGTCTAGTCACTGGAGTTTCTGAAGAGGTAGTGGAGGCACTCTGCATCAGACGTATACCCGTCCATTCAGTCACTATGAACCTCCCATGTAAGCTTTTCTTAATAAAAATCTGCATTTCATATCCTATTTCCAGTGTCTTACTTGGTCTTATGGTAACTTATTCCCTGCCCTACCGCACAGCTAGAGGTAGACACTATAGCTGCAATAAACATGAAAGGGTAGACATCTCTTCAACATCCTGAATTCAATTCTATTAGACAAATAGCTAAACGTATGACCATCAACTGGATGGTTCCAACTTAAAATTGGTTTTAACATTGTGGATTTAATTTTCTGTTAGCAAACTCCATCCTGTTTTCTATGGTGAATGTACTATTTTATATTCCTATCTGCAACATGCAAAGTCTCCAATTTCTCCATACTTGCACTAACATTTCTTATTATTTTTGTTTTTAATAGCCATCTTAACGATGTGATTTTCACTTGCACATCTCTTATGATTAGTGATATTGATCACTTGTTCATATATCTGACAGTCATTGTATCTTTACTTTGGAAAATATCTACTCAAATCCTTTGCCTATATTTTCTTAGGTTGGTTGTATTTTGGTTTTTTGTTGTTGTTGTTATTTCTTTATTTATGAAAGAAATTAAAGAACACCCAAGCAAATATAAAGACTCTCCATTTTAAGAATCAGAATGACTTAAACTGTAGCAATACTTCCTGATCTATGAATATTTTGCAAAAACCTATCAAAATCCTTGCTGAATTTATTGCTGATATTAATGAGAAAATTTTTTAAATTCATATGAAAATGTGAAGAATACAGAAGAGCTTTCAAAAAGAAGAATCAAATACAAATAATATGTATTTTGTATTTCAAATCTCACTACAAACCTGCAGTGATCAAGTATATGGGCAAAAAGATAGATATGTAGATCAACATAATAGCATTAAAAGTCAAGAAAATTATTACATTTATTATCAACTATTTCTTTACAAGAGTGTCAGGACAATGGAATTGGGAAAGAATAGTATTTTAAACAAATGGTGTTGGAACAACTGATAGACTCATGAAAATGAATGAAGTTATACCCTCAACTACTAATCATACAGAGAAATTAATGGAAAATCAATCATAGATCTAAAGTATGAACTAACATTGCAAAAATCCTAGAAGAAACATGTAAGTAAATCTTTTAAACACTTCATTAGGTAGAGACTTCTTAGATACATTAACAAAAGCACAACTGACAAAAAAAATTAATGGATAAATTGAACTTTGCCATCAAAATATTTCTGTAACCAAAAATACCATTAGGAGGTTCAAGATGGTGGATTAGAAGGCTGCATTTCTAGATGCTGTATGGGTCAGGATTCAAACAGCAATAGTACCATTTCTCAGCAAGGTGGATGATTGAGGTGATTTCCCTGAAGTTCAATATTGGACAGTCAGCGTGTCTTAGAGACTTAGAAATGTGGGTATATTGAACAAAGAAGAGTACATTGGAGTTCAGCCAACAGCAACAGCAGGAATGACAGTGACACTGATTCACCACAGCAGGGAGGGAGAACACAGAGAGAAACACAATGGACAGATTTGGTACAGAAAAACCTAAGATCAGAAAATGGCTAAACTTAGCTGGTGCTTGAAATGCGCTCTGTGTTTAATTGGTCACAGTGTAGTAAGGCAGAGCCATCATGAAGTGGCCATGCTGTGGCTGCTGCTATGGGAACAAGGAGAACACAGCAAATACTGTCACATTGTCCTGGTAAGTGTCTAGCATGTGGCCTAGGGTGTACCTAGGAGAATGTGAGTGAAACAGGTATCAACTATGTTGGCCAAAGGAATAAGAGACACGAAACAAAATATATAAACCAAGACCCTAACACTCAGAAGACTAGAAAAAAATAACTAAATTTAAATAATGCTATAACGAAAACAAAAAAACATACATGCATATGTATATAAGTCTATAAACCAATGAGCACAGAAAGACATGTACACACTTGAACGTGTGCTCTCTCTCCCTCATACACACACACACACACAAGGGACAAAAATTCTTAATGAAAAATAAAAGAATCACATCCACTAAGATGTTCAAAATAGTCTAGGAGAATGGATGGTTGCTGTCTGGGCCCAACTGTCTTTCTTTCCATTTCGTATTGGCCAATGTACTGCTTGTAAGAACTGGAGATTGTTAGCCTCTTCCTCTTTTTGTTTTGCTCAGAGCTGTCAGTTGTTGTGGCCTAAGACTAAAGCTGGTTGAAATAACTTTCAGCTTCCCTACCACCAGTATAAGGTTGGATGGAGGAGGAAGTATTGTTTATTAGATTTCTTTTCTGCATAGACCAGATCCATGCACTTCCAGAGTGGTGCCGCAGCAGAGTTCTATGGGAGGAGTTATAAAGGCTGGATCTGAGGTCTACTCAGGCCATAGTGCTTTGTTTGGTGGCTTCTGCTCGGGGCAGATTAGATACACAAAAACATCCATAGGGCCTGGCATTGCTTATCTGGAGATGGAGGGAAGTGTGCATCTCAGGAGCCTCCCAACAATTCTACGGATGCTAAAGGGGGCCAATCCTCCACACACTCTGCTGCCCACAAACACAGCCTTCCCAGGATTAGTCCTTCAGTCTATTCACACCCATCTATTTAGCTTCCTGGCCACTCCAGACATTCAATTATACATTATAGCTTTAACATAGATAACTTGCATAGACAAGTTGATTGGTTTACAAATTTGTTGTTTTGTGGCCTAAGCTATAAAACTTGGATGGAATACATGATATTAGTTGATGTCACTAATCTCATTTTCTGTGCTGACATTTATAGTATGAAATAGACATTTAGTCAGTCCACAGTAGTTTGGCCACAATGTTTGTTAATTTGTTTAATAACTTCCAAATATTTAGATAAATAAATCAAATACTCTTAACAGTTGCAGCTGCCTTTGGCCTGTACTCCAAGAACTTCACTCCTCTTAATGTTTCATTCAAAGGATGTATATGGAAAACTTTAGTTTTTTGTTCAACATCCATGGCTCATTAGGCATTATCCAAGGCCATGTGGTTTTTAAATATTAAATATATCTTGGGCACAGGAAACCCTTTTTAATTTTCATTCCAAGTCCATTACCTATCAACTAGCAATCTATTATGAAGGAAGCACAAAACTATGCATCTCCATCATGAGAAAAATACAATAAATATTTAATATACTTAATATGCTTTTATTAAAATGCTTAAAACAATATATAACTTTAGGCTTAAATAAGGGTGAATAGATTATTCTGCAACAATGATGGTTCAATCTTTGATGGCCAAGAATAGTAAGGAATATGTGTTTGATTTAGAAAGGAAATTTTTATGCTTGCAAGTAAGGTGTTTGAATTCAAATAAATTTATCTTAGAACTGTGTTATTCAGGATGTTAGATACCATATAGTTACCATCAAGACAGAGAATACTAATGAACTTCATAAACATATGATAAATCAAGCAATATTATCTCTTAAAAAGGTCAATGAGTTTTTTATTTAATTATGTGGATTCCCTATGATTATGTCTCACAGTTATATTGGGGAAACATAAAACAAAATTCCAGCCAAAAAAAAAAAAAAAGAAAAGAAAAAGCATACAAACAAATCAGCACAGCTCTAAATACATACACACAGAGACATTGACATGTTGTCATAGAGAATTGACGGTCTTTTCCAGAGGGATTTACCAATTTCTTTAATCTATTAAAATGATACTGTAACAATATGCATTGAAAATCTTTAAGAAAAAGGCACTGCCTGTATTTTAACAAACACATATGACCAGTAAATCTTTTTCAAGTTACTTTTATAAATATTTCTTAAAACAGGTCTTCTGATTCATATTAAATAATTAGTTAAATATAACTTTATGAATATTTTTTATACATTGGAGAAAAACAGTGTATAATAACATTACTGTTTCTCTAACAAACCTTTGATTGAATAAAAGATATTTTCATTTCCAATAATATTTTTCACTGTTATAAATTACAAATAGCTTTTCAAATTCAATATATTAAAAGAATGATAATAAAACCACAAATGTTAAAAGTGAATATATGACCTTAAGAAATTATTGAAGCCAGCCTCTAACTGCCAAAACTAATAAAAATAACTTTCTGTGACAGTTGAAATTACAAAGGCCCAGGAAACTAAAGGTATGTAAATAACATCACACTGTTACAGAGAATGATCAATTGTGTGAACAAGGAGTACCATCCTGAACAACTAGGTATAGTAAATTTTAGTCAACTATGTTAGTTAGATTCCTATTACCATAAAGTAAAGCTAAGACACCTGCTTGTAATCCCAGCAATTCAGTAAGAACGAGACAGGAGGATCACAAGTTCAAAGTCAGCCTCAGCAACTTAGTAAGGTCCTAAGCAACTTAGTGAAATCCTGTCTTAAAACTGAAACTAAAAAGGGCTGGGGATGTGGGTCAGTGTTGAAGAGCCCCTGGGTTCAATCCCTGGTAACAATATATCAGAATATATGTGTGTGTATACATACACACACACACACACACACACACACACACACACACATATACATTTATGAAAACTATGGGCTATAATCATATAATCACAAAAAATAGAGATAACTTTTTGTATTCTACCAGATAACAATGGAATGAACAACAATAAAAAAAGAAATCATTTAAACTATGTGGTGTGCCTACATTTAAAAAAATAGATCACAAATAATAAATAATCTAATGTTATACCACAAGGCCCTAAAAAGGAGGAATAAACTAATTTCAAACACAGTATAAGGCAGGAAATAATTAAGACCAGAGCCAAAATTAATGATTGAATCCAGGGGCACTGAGCTACATCCCTAAGCCTTTTTATTTTTTATTTTCAGATAGGATCACTCTAAGTTGCTCAAGGCCTCACTAAATTGCTGAAAATTACTTTGAACTTGTGATCCTCCTGACTCAGCCTCCCAAACTGCTGTGATTACAAGTGTATGCCACCACACCTGTCTAGACTGATAATTTTACATAGCAAATTTCCTTCAGACACTGAATAGCAATGTAGAAACAGTTATCCTCTAAAAATCTTTTTTGAAATAGAATTCTATTAATAGACATATATGCTTATATCTTATATTCAGCTCAAATATTTCCCATTTCTAAAGCAAAATGCTTAAAATTTAAATTATAAAATTTTGAAATAAGTAATTTCTTTCTATTCATATTTCTATCTAAAATGACTGTCATTTCTTAATAAAAATATAAAATTCCTCTCTCTTACCTTCATTTTATGATGGAGAAAAAGAAGAAAGAAGGGAAGTTTGGGGCAGTATTTGGACTATGTGACCTCGCTTAATAAAGTCCTCACCACCTCCACTCTGTGCTGAAAGCATGAAAGAATTCCCTAACTTTTGACTTCTACCTGGATATAGAAAAGGTTGAGAACTATGTCCAGTTTTCTGACATTCCTGAGGGTGGCCTACAAGACTAGCTTCTGTTACATCTGTCTCGGAGTACTGAAAGGACCTAACACACTCAAGATGCCTGTTGGCCACTGTGAATGAAAGACAGTTGGGTGGCTTGACACTGCTCAAAGGATCCAAAGTAAGAAGACACAGTTCAATCTGATCATGGAAGTTTCTCCCACTGTGGGAGAAGAAAAAAATGATACATTCATTTAGCTTTCTAGATTTTTTTGGATGCTTTAGAAAAACTCACATTACTTACTGGAAAACACATCTCCTCCTCCCTGCAAATATAATTATATACAAATGACCAACAAGTATATGAAAAGAGGTTCATCATCACTAATCATTTGAGAAATGAAAAAGAAAACCAAAATGATATATCATTTCAGACCCCTTGGAAGAGTCACTATGAAAAAAATAATTAGAAAGGAAAAGAAATAAGAAGTGTTAGGATGTGGAGATTAGGGAACGCTCATAAACACTGGAGAATGTAAAATCTTAGAGCTAGTGAGAGTACAATGTAGAAGTTTCCCAAAATATTAATATTAGAAGCACCATATGATTCTGCCACACCATAGTTGGATATTTATGTAAAGCAATTATAAACAGGATCCCAAAGAGGTAACTAAGTCCTATATTCATTGCAGCATTATTCGCAATACCCCATTGTGTGGGCAGTCTTAAATACTCACTGATGAATGTGTGGATAAAGAAAATGTAGTGTACATACGTAGTAGAATATCATTTAGCCTTGAAGAGATGGAAACCTTGTTATATGCTCCAATGAGAATTGACAACAAGCAGAAAGTATGAACAAGCTCATCACAGAAGGGCAAATACTACATGATTCCAATTACACAAGGTAAATAAAATACTTAAACTCACAGTATAAATAGTATGTTGATGGCCAAAGATGGAAAAGGAGAAAATGGGGGCTTCTTTTCCAATGGGTATATTGTTTCAATCATGCAAAACAGAGCACTTCCAGATATCTCCTGTAAGATACTGTGTATATAGTTAACAACACTGTATTGTACACTTAAAATTATTGAAAGGGTACATGTTTTATTAAGTATTCCAATCACAAAAATGATGATAATAAAACTGAAAGGGAAAAATATCAAGTGGGAGGGGTGGTTTCTAGGTATGGCTTATGTATTACCACCTACAATCAGGCCACTGTGGGAATAACACTGATATGCTGCATGTCAATGTGAATTTTAATTCATTAGAATTATATAAGAATTCAAGCAATAAATAGTGAATTATTATATAAGGTTGTTTTATTTTGAAATCATTCAATTTTTAATGAAATAGCTTAAAGTCATAGTTGTTTGAGTAAGGTTTTACATATTTCTGTAGCAAGTTACAAGGGGAAAAGAAACTTTGCGTTTTGTTTGGTGGTGTGCCCTGACTAGGAAAATATATATACCATGCAACTTTGATAGCTTATACCATAAAATAACTCAACAAATTAGTAAATAAATAAATAAATTTGTCTATACAACTTATCTACGGTGAGGCTATAATGTATAATTGAAAGGACAAGGGTATTTTTGAAAGATAAACCTTAAACTATCTTGGTTAAATTTAACACATTGCAAATTAAGCATTCCTGAGTTTGAGTAGGTTGAGTGTATATCTTAGTATAGATATCAGCTGTTCCCCCCTAAAAAAATCCTATGATAGTGCAGAAATGTTTGAAAGTAAAATGATTGGACTGTGAGGCCTTTAACCTCTTCTGCTCTTCCTAGTTTGAATGGACTGGGTGGTAGCTGTGGACAGTGGCATGTGACTGGAGGAGGTGGTATGGTGGGGATATGTCGTGGAAGAGTGCATCTTCCTGTGACCCCTGTCTCTCCTCCCTCTCTTTGTTTCCTGGCTGCCATGAGGTGAATAACTTTTCTCTAACACACCCTTCTCTCATGTTCTGCCTCACATGGACCCAGAGCATTAGAGTCAGCCATTTAGGAACTGAAACCACTATGACCAATGAAACTGTGGGCCCCAAATGAACTGTTCCTCCTCTAAACTGCCTTTGGCAGGTATTTAAGCAATAGTAATGTAAAACTGACTAAAACAGTGCAGAGATTAACTTAAACATATTACTATTATCACCACCTAGGAATTACCACTTAAATGCAGAGATGAACAAAAAAGCCATGTGTATTTTACCTGAACCTGGGTCTGCAGTCACCATAGCTTCAACCTGAGGTGCCATGGTCCTGTAGGACTCCTATCTACATATTTTCAGTACATAGACAACTTCTGGTAGTAATCTGTATTTTGCTAAAAGTCTACATAGCAGATGAAGTCAGTCAGATACAAATGGAGGGGAGATCCTAATGATGCTTTCTGGATCTATTCAAGGGTACAAATGGACTCTTGTAATAATGTCTGCATAAGAAATTCTCCAGTTGTCTGCCTCTGGTAAGTTTTATCTTTTCAACTTCCCAATACTTAGAGAAATAAAAGTATTGCCTTACTATCTTGCAAGGAGTTAATTTTGCAATAAAATAAGTAATGTGCCTAGGGATTCAGTAGTCCATAATGCAGATAAAATCTTAGTAAACATTGATAATTGTTTTTTACTTAATACTTTCTATTGGAAACTCATCAGCAAATTTTACCTCACAGAAAAATTCTTCTCATTAACTCCAGAGTGAACTTTAAAGCTAAGAATAACAAACTGGAGATAATCTCTTATACATCTAGTGTTACTAGAAAGAAATGAAATAGAGTTTTTGTAAATAGTATTCTAAAGTTAAAATCTTATCCTCAAAGACAGATAGGATTGTAAACACATATCACTTTTGAAAGGAATTCCACATTAACTATTTAATTTTCATCAAAATTAGTTATTAAAGGATTATGCTTCACTATAAATTAATTCAGGTTTTAAACCTCAAAGGAACAGATACATGGACTACAATATAATTGTATAATACAATTGGGTGTCTTTTATTACATCCTCCAGGTATTTATGACATAATTCTCATGAAATCTGTTTTTTGGAAAAACAATGTGACTTACATGGTCATAGGGATATAATCATGTGAAACAATCAAGATAAACATAGTATTTTAGTATTATATCATATATGTAAAATGTTTTAAAGTAAAAATAAAAATATGCACTTAGTTAATAGTAGACTATTCCTTACTCTTATGTTAAACCTGCTTTTTATTAGTTCATTTTAGTTTTGTATAATATTAATTTTGACATAGTTACACCAGCATGAAATATACATTGCTCTAATTCAATTCCTGGTACTTCTCCTTTTCTTTCCCTCCTTAGTTCCCTATTCCCTTACTATGACTCCACTGGTTTTTCCTTCTGTTTATTTATTTATAATTTTATTTTTAAAAAATGAATGAAGTTGAGATTCACTGTGGTATATATGAAAGTATGAAAGTTAGGTCAGATTCATTCCACCAATCTTACCTTTTCCCATCCTTTTCCCCTGGTCCCTCTATAATCCTCTTCCTCTACTCTACTGATCTCTTTCTTATCTCTTTGTTTTTACTTTGTCCTTCCCTTCTTTTTGTTTCTTTCCTACCATTCCTTTTATTTTGAGCTAGGTTCTTCATATCACAGAAAATATTTATCCTTTTACTTTCTCGATCTGACAGTCATTTACCAACAAATACCATAATTCCATGTTTATTTAGGACTGAGTAATATTCCATTGTGTATATATACCACATTTTCTTTATCCATTTATCTGTTAATTGGCACCTGGACTGGTTCTATGGTTTGGCAATTGTGAATTGTGCTGCTATAAACAATGAAGTAATATATTCCTACAGTACGCTGACTTTAGATCTTTTGGATATACACCAGGGAGTAGAATAGCTGCTTTATATGGTAATTCCATTCCTAGTTTTGTGAGCAGTCTACATACTGTTGCTCTGATTTCCATGTGTCACCATGAACCCACTCCCCACTTTAGCACAAGAGGAACCCTTATATTTGAAATGTATTAAAAAATAGTCTAGTATTTTATTAGATAGTTCTAGATGGAGAACTGAGAACATTAGCATCAAAATGTTTTATCTCTTATCTAGTAAGTGCAATTATCAACAACTGTTTCAAAATTTACTTCCAACATAGAGAAATCACCTCAGCATGACAGCCATGATTTTAAGGAATTTGTCCAAATTTGTAGTAACAAGTAACCCAGGAAATGGATACTAAATGAAAAAAAAAAAAGCTCAGAAAGTCAATTTGTGTATAATTTTCTCAGAGTCCTCCAATTTATATGATTTATATGATTGTAGTTTCAAGTTGATGCACATGATAGAATCAGTCAAAAAACAAATATCACACCCTCTGAACAGCCAGTCTCAGGCCCCTACTCTGATAAATGAGAGCTGTCTGGTGGAAGGAGGGCCAAGCAATAAAGGGGTGGCTGCTGTGCCCCAGAACCTCTAGAAGAATCCAAAGTCAAAGAATGTTGGACATCTTCTAAAGGTTCCAAATCCTGATGAAATCCAAACCAAATTCAATAAGAATTTCTTCTTCACCTTGGCATGGCTTACTATACATAGCTCTAATGACAACTTTGGTTATACATATACATCATACATATCAATTTTCATTTTGATTTTTGAGTTGTTACCCCAGCCATAAGTCCATTTCATTATATTTCTTTTAATGTTTGAAACTGTGAATTGGAATCATTCTCTTTGTTTTCCTAACTGGTTTTGTTTGCTTCTCTTGCCCACTGTTTTCTCTCTTAGATTCCTGTTACTGCCTCAAATTACCCATCCATCTTTTTCTTTTTTCACCACAATATGTATTGTTATTATCTTTTTTCTTTCTATCTGTTTTGCCCAATTTTTCTCTTCTATCCATTTGAGCTCCTACATAATATTAGAGCAATTTTATTGTGTTTAATAATGAATTTTTCAGCATATTCCAGAACTTTGTACAATTTATACCTGGATTAGAAGAACTGTGGAGAATAGAATCAACAAGATGTTTTTGTTTTTCATAAGGTTGAATAGTACATGACTTTGCTTTGGAGTGATTGTTATAAATAGGGTACAGTGGTTTCTCCCAAAGTGGTGGTGATACTGGAAAGATCAGAGCCCACAAGTTCAGTGAAAGTACCAATACCTGGATATTTGCCTAGTCTAGGGTACTTAAGAGAAAGAAGTTTACTAACTACTCCTTTGCACGGTTATGTAAATGTTATGGTTTAGTTATTAGATGCCCCCCAAAATCTCATGTGTGGGATGATGAAAGAAAGTTTACAGGTGAAATGATTGGGTTACGAGAGCCTTATTCTAGTCAGTGCATTAATCTGCTGATAGGAATTAAGTGGGTAGTAACTATAGTAGGGTGTGGCTGGAAGAAGTTATGTCACTGGTTTGTGACTTTAGATTTTTATTTTGTCCCTGATGAGTGGAGCTATAGCTTCCTGATTGATACATCCTGAGCGTTTTCTTCCTGCACACCCTCCCTCTATGGTGTCCTGCCTCATCTCTGACCCAGAGCAATGGAGTTAGCTGTCTATGAACATGAGACTTCTCAAATTTTGAGTGCCAAATAAAACATTTTCCTCTAAAGTTGTGCTTGTCAGGTATTTTGATCACAGCATTAAAAAGGTGACTAAAACATTAACAGAAAATTTAGACATAAAATATAAGTAAAGACAAACAACAAACAACAAACAACATCTCCTTTAGAATTCTGTTCTCATTCCAGTTGCCTAAACAAGCCTGTTCCTTTTCAAGTTCTGTACAGTTCATTGTCTCATATTGTTTCAGTTTCTCAGGCCAACAAAAAACTGGGACACACTCTATGATGTATTATCCATAACCATCTATCAAGGAGCTCTTCCTTGCACCTACACTATCTTAAGCATATCCAGGTATCGAAATCTAATACCACTACTTTAATCCAATCAACTTTGATTATCACTATAGCAGCCAATCTATTCTGCTGCTTGCACTCCCATTTTATTGAAATTTCTCCTTCAATTAATCTCAGGTATCACATATTTGCCCATAAACAAATGGTTCCTAACATTGGAAAAGGGTAGTCACAACTCTGTAAAATGTTGTCCACTGACCAGTACTACCTGCCCATTTTCTTTGTCTTTGTTACCCTACCTATCAACCTCTGTGTTTACCATAGGAGGAATGTAAGAATAAGAAAGACCATTTCTAGGTTACTGGGTCATTTAAACCTCAGTCAGGACCTGGTGGAAAAGATCAGATCCTTTTATGTCACAATTTCCAAAGAGTCTGTGAAAAATATTTGCCAGGAGGACTAGGATGACAATAAATAAACAAACAAACAAACAAACAAACAAATAAATAGAAGAGTTAAAAATGTTAATGGTCCTTTGCCTATCGCCATGGTTTGAATTTTTATAACTGAGAGCAATGATTTGAAACAAAAACAAATGCAATAGGAGTGGCTAAAGTCAAGAAAAATTAAATTTGATAATTTAGAAGTAATAAAAATGTAAATTATAGTATTGATACTGTAAACTTGCTAAATCTTAAGGTGTTTTAGTTTAGGAAATACTATATTAAAATGTATTTATGATGATGGAACATGACGACCACTCTACCACCAGTGATCCCGAGACGCTCCTGAGAAATACTTAAACTTGCAGGACTGGAAGGCAGAATCCAATGGTACGAGCTGGCTATCAAGGTGGGCGATCATTACCCCCTCCCAATTTTTTAATACCAAAGGAAAAGAACTTTACTTTAACAAATCTAAACAACGGTTTTGTCACACCTGCTCAATCGGCTCCACAGCTGGGGGGGGGGGGTGGCGGGAAGTTACCCTGGAGGGGAGGAAGCAGCACAAGTATGCTAACCTGGTCGCAGCAGGCAACACCTTCTAACACGACTGCTCAAAATTTGCAAGACCTGAGCTGAATCTCAACCTCTGTGATTTAACTGCTCACAACAGTGAATCAACAGTTGTGGATTCATGGCAACCGGCTGGCCCCACTCACCATTTTGAGGTTTCCCTGAGGGAAGGGGTGGGCATGCACCTGGCAAAAGTGAATCCAGTCCCATCCATTATGCACAGACTAAGAAAAACAGACTTAAACACCCTGTGATCTGGCTGTCTGCCCAGGGGGCTGTGTGGAGCTCGGAACCCCCTCTCCAGTTCCGGTTGCTGCCAGCTCCACAGCCAGTGGGGGGAGACCTACCCCGGAGGGAAGGAAGCTGCATAAGTATTCTAACTTGGTCCCAGCATCTTCCCTTGCTGGGACTGTGACAATCCCACAGAGCAGTTCTTGGGGCTTCTGAAGATCATAAGACACCCAGAGTGGGTCATTAGTGATCCCTGGGAAGCAAATTATAGTCTGGCCACTCTCCTTGGAACAGTCAGAGTCTCATACATCTACATTAGGATCTACTAGACTGCCTACAGCTTCTGGGCCTCCTGCTCAGGAAGATCAGGAGTGTGGTTAGGCAGAAAATAATCAGCCCAGGAGTGCATCTCAGGGGGTGCTGAACTCTATTCTCACAAGAAGCAGGAGAGGGCAGGATCTTCTACCCCTCTGCAACAGAAAATTTTAAGGAGATCCTCTAGGAAAAACCAGGCCACAGGAGATTACCAAACTACATCTCCCCTGTCAAGCTCAACTGGGAAGAGCCCCCAGCTAGATGGCAGATATGAGCACAATCCCCTATGGTACAAACTGACCTAGGGGGCAAAAAATCAGAACTTAACCAACTAGTATTTTTTTTTAAATGGGGATCTTGCTGTCATCTAATATTTTTAACTTGTTTAACTTTTAACGTTTTAAAGTTTTTGTGTTGTTTGCTTTTTTAATCCTTTTTGTCTTTATGGTTAGTACTGAATTTGGTGTTCATGGATGTACATATTTTTCTGTGTGTATATATTGGTGGTTGGCTCCCACTGTCTCTGTCCCTTCTTGAACTTGACTGCTGTCTCTACAGCATTGGACACCAACCAGGAAAACACTTTATGATAGCAAAATAGCTCTCAGTCTCCTTTAGGTGAAGAGAACCACGTTCAATACTAACCTTTTATTCCCCTGTACTCTGGCAATTCCTAAATATAAGCTGTTCTCTCTAATCCTCACCCAAAGCCTTTACCCCACCTGTGCCCCATTTCAATGTTTTCCTTATTCCCAATCAAATAACATACTCCCTCTTAATTCCTTCTTCCTCTTTACTTTAAGTCAGATGCTCTAATCTACCTCCCCAATTCACCTCCTTGGCTTCCTAGTCATTTCTTTTTCCCTCTTACAGAGGCCCTGATAACTGAAGAAACAGACATTTTTCAAAACGAGTACTTGCTTGCTATCATAATATATCGTTAGAGCTCTTTCAAAGAAAATGGCTCCTATAGGTGCTAATCATTGTTGGGGATTCCCCCAACATGAGGTCCAGCTGGCTTGTAAAAGAATTGGTGGTAAACAACTCTGACCCAGCTGGCTTGTATCTTCCTTAGTGATGTAATGCCTGACCGCATGACTAAGCTATTTGGTCACTCATTTGTTACAATTGGAAAAATGTGTTTGCACTGTATACCTATTGGCTGTTGTAATGGATAAATAGAGTAGCGACTAGTCAGGCAGAGCAAGTAGCCAAAGAAGAAGCAGCCCTGTCCAGAAGCAAGCAAGCAAGAAGCAGCCCTGTCCTGAAGCAGTCAGAGAAGAAGAAGCATGGAAGCAGCAGCAGCAGCAGCAATGGCAGAGAGATCAGCAGCAGTAGAAGATGCAGGCATTAAGAGCCTCAGCTGCAGAAACAGGGACTCTGGTATGGCAGTAGAAACAAGCACTCTGAATGTGAATAGCCTTGACTCTAAATGTAATGCCTTAAGGGCCTTGACTCAAAGAGAGGGAAGGCGGGAAACGCCTGGAGGCCTTTAGCTGTGGTAAAGGGAGAAATAAAGTGTTTGGAGAACTTAAGACCAATGGGTCTATATTAATCTCAGTTCAGCTGCCAAATGAGAGCCTTGTCTGGTTCCTGCTGGCCAGGACTGGACAAATCATCATAACTGTTTTAGTTGAAACTGTCTAATATATGCACCTTATTGGCTCTCAAGTTCTCACTGATTGGACTGGCACCTATAGGTCTGAGCTGCCCAAGTAGCACCCCATCCCAACAAAGCAAAACCATAAGAAGCTCCAATTACCCCCAAAACAGTAATACAGCCAGTCTTTAAGACACACACCCTGTTTCTGAAAATGAGGAAAAGGGGAAATAACTCTCCTCCTTAAACTCACAGCTCGCCACCCAAGGACTCCATTTAAGGGCCCTAGATGAAAACCAAAGTAACTGTATCAACATTATGATTAGTAACTCAATCAAAGAGTTGAAAGAAGAATTAAGGAAAGAGATGAGAGAACAATTTCAAGAGATGAGAGACAACTTTTATAAGGAAATAAGGGAGCAATTCCATGAGATGAAATATAAGATTTATAAAGAATTAGACATCCTGAAAAGAGTTGTAGCACAGCTATCAGAATTGAAAACCATGGTCAACCAAATCAAATGTTCACTGGAAGATACTAACAACAGAATAAATTCCACTGAAGATAGAACTTCATCTCCTGAGGAAGGCACATCAGATAATGAAGATAGACTAAGCAATATCAAGTTCAAGGAAGATAGACAAGAGAAGAAATTTACAATACATGACCAGAATTTCCAAATAATATTTGAGAGTCATTGCCCTGGATGAAAATCCGAACAGCAAACAAGAGGCTTTAAGAATCTTTTAAGAGAAATCATAAAGGAGAACTTTCATCACATTAGAATTGACCTGGAATATCACATCAAAGATGCTTATAGAACACCAAACCGGCCTAATCAAATGAGAAATTCACCAAGACATATCATATACAAAATAACAGAGAAATTAAAGACAGAACTCTAAAAGCAGCTAGAGAAAAGGCCCAAATCACATTCACAGGCAAACCAATTAGGATCACTATGGATTTTTCAGATCAAACAATGAAGACCAGAGAAGTTTGGAACAATATTTTTCAAGCTTTGAAAAATAATAATTTTCATCCAAAAATAATATACCCTACAAAACTCAGCTTTAAATGTGACAGGGAAATTAAATACTTCAATGATAAACTCAAGTAAGCAAGATACATGAACACAAATCCTGTGCTACAGAATATTCTCAAGGATATCTTCATTCAGAAGGAAATGCTAATAATACCCTAAATCCTTAAACAAGGTCAAGTCAATAACCACATTACACACGAAATGACTTCCATAATGACTCAAAACTCTGTAATAGTCACAAAGTCTGAGACTCAGTTTCCCATATCTATTCTAACTCTGAATGTGAATGGTCTCAATGCTCCAATTAAAAGACACAGACCGGCTCACTGGATCAAAAAGCAAAATCCAACAATATGTTTTCAACAGGAGACACACTTAACACACAAAAATAGACACAGACTGAAAGTGAAACGTTGGCAAAATGTCTACCAGGCCTGTGGTCCAAAAAAGCAAGCTGGCATGGCAATCCTAATTTCTGACAAAATTAATTTCCAGCTAAAACTAGTCAGAAAGGACAAAGAGGGACACTTTATCATACTAAAAGAGACAGTTCATCAAGAAGGTATAACAATAATTAACATTGATGCCCCCAATTACAACTCCCCCAAATATATGGAAAATACTTAGACATTAATCCCTTCATTGATCTCAACACAATAATACTGGGGGACTTCAATACACCACTATCAACACTAGACAGATCATCAAAACAAAAAAACTCAATAAAGTCGTTTCAAATCTGAACAACTCTATTAATCAATTGGGCTTAAAAGACATCTATAGAATAGTCCATACTAAGTCAGCTGAATTTGCCTTCTCAGCAACTCACGAATCCATTTCTAAAATAGACCACATCCTAGTTCACCAAGATAATCTCAACAAATACAAAAAAGTGGATATAATCCCACGTATCCTGTCATACCACAGTGTTGTGATTATAGAAATCAACAAGAGAAACAACAGAAACTATTCAAATACTTGGAAATTGAATAATTCCCTCTTAAACGAAGGATGGATAAGAGAAGCAGTGAGAGCAGAAATCAAGAAATTATTGGAATTGAATGAGAATGAGGAAACAACATACCAAAATCTCTGGTATAGTATGAAGGCATTCTTAAGAGGTAAATTTATAGCACTGAGGGCATACATCAAAAATCTAGAAAGAACTCAGATAAATAGCCTTATGCTACAACTCAAAAGCCATCAAAAAAGAGGAACAATCCAATCCCAAAGGTAATAGAAGATAGGAAATAACTAAAATCAGAGCTGAAATCAATGAAATTGAGAAAAACAACAAAAAAAACAATACAAATTATTAACAAAACAAAGAATTAGTGCTTTGAAAAAATGAACAAGATCCATAGACCTCTTGCCAATCTCACCAAAAGGAAGAATGAAGTAAAGCAAATCAACAAAATCAAAGAGGAAAATGGTGATATGACCACAGACTCAACCAAAATCCAGATTATCAGAACCTATTTTGAAAATTTATACTCTCCCAAGGTTGATAATCTGGAGGACTTGGACAGGTACTTGGACACATATGACATCCCCTCATTAACAAAAGGACATTGAAAATCTAAACCAACCTATCAGAGATAGTGAAATCAAAACTGCAATAAAAGCTCTTCCAAGAAAAGAAAAGCCCAGGACCGGATTGATATATGGCAGAATTCTACCAAACTTGCACAGAAGAGTTAACAACGATCCTCTACAAGCTCTTCCATGAAATTGAAAGGGAAGGAGCACTCCCAAACACTTTTTATTAAGCAAATATTACACTGATAACAAAATCCAACAAAGACACATCAAGAAAACTACATACCAATTTCACTGATGAACATAGAAGCAAAAATCATTTTTAAAATTCTAGCTAATTAAATCCAAAACTACATTAAAAAGCTAATACATCATGATCAAATGGGCTTCATTCCAGGAAAACAAGGCTGGTTCAACATATGCAAGGCAATAAATGTAATTCACCACATAAACAGAATTAAAAACAAAAATCATATAATCGTCTCAGTTGAGCATAAAAGGCCATTGAAAAAATTCAACACCACTTTATGCTCAAAACTCTGGAAAAGATAGGGATGAAGGGAAGATACTTTAACTACGTTAGAGCCGTTTATAACAGACCCATAGCCAACATTATCCTCAATGGAGAAAGTTTGAAAGCATTTCCACTGATTTCAGTGGAAATTTATTCAACAATAAAAGCTTTTCCACTTTCCCCACTCTTTTTCAATATAGTCCTTGAAACTCTTGCCAGAGCTATCAGGCAAGACAAAGAAATAAAAGGAATTCGTATAGGAAAAGAGAAAGTTAAGTTGTCCCTATTTGCTGATGACATAATTCTATACCTAGAAGAGCCAATAAGCTCAACCAGAAACCTTCAAGAGCTTATAGGCAATTTCAGGAAAGTGGCTGGCTATAAGATCAACACCAGTAAATCACTAGCTTTCCTTTACTCCAGCAACAAATCCACAGAAAAAGAAATCAGGAAATCTCTCCCATTCACCATCTCCTCCAAAAAAATGAAATACTTGGGCATCAACCTTATAAAGGATATTAAGGACCCCTACAATAAAAACTATCAAACACTAAAAAAAGAAATGCAAAAGACCTGAGTAGATGGAAAAACATTCCATGCTCATGGTTAGGCAGAATATAATAAAAA
>PVKS010013443.1:0-50802 GCA_004027875.1 Aplodontia rufa | reverse complement strand
GAGAAGGAGCTACTCAACGTGTCTCTTATATGTAATATGCTTCCTATCCTCACAACTCTTGTTAGTGATAGAGACCACATTATATATACTATTTGGTCCTTGTATTTTCTTACACTTAGTTGTGTATGTGGTGCTGGGATTTGAACCTGGGTCCTTGTGCATGCTAGGCAAGTGTTCTACCACTGAACCACTGCTCCGGCCCGACGTCCCTATATTTTTAACCTTCTTGTAAATTTTGTATATTCTAGGATGACACAATTTCACTTAAAAATGATGCACACTCATGGATTCCAGTCTGTGTCCTCTGCTAAACCATAATCTCTCCCACTATCCTCATTACATCAGACAGGTAGAGACTTTGATCCATGATTAGATGGGAGACAAAGGCCTTCTCCAGCACAAAGAAGCTGTGGAAGATGGATCTTCCCTCTTCTGGAAGGGATCCAAGGGATCAAGAGATCCAAGACAGAGAAGGGGAATGAGATAGGTGGACTCTCAGGGAGAGAAAGAGAGCCTTAATAGAGGAAGACCCAATCTATGAGCGTGACCAGCCATGCTTGTCTCTTTAGTTAGATGAACAAAACCTCCAACATGTGCTTGTACCAGATCAATTAGAACAGAATCCTAATCCATTTAAATGACATCAGATTCAAAGACCTACATTGATTCATGGCTAGAATGCTTAACCAGGAAAAAACATTCTAAATCCCAAATATCAAATGATGGACATGGGATTTGATTTCTATAAAAGCTTGCCTGTGAACCTGAACTTTTCTTCTATTATATATGGAAAGTCTTATATATAGAGTCAGAGAGCTCAGCCTTAGGTGTGACCTGTCTTCTCTGAGAGGTGAGGGGTGTCCTCGCCCAATTTCTGGGGGGTGTATACACTTGCTTTGCTGTGGTTTAATAAGTCTGTGCTTGTACCTTGCTTTTGATGTGTTATGAAATTTTTTCAATGGTGTAAGTCAAGAACCTGCTGGTGTCATGTTGAAGTTCCACTGGTCCTCAGACCACTATCCAATGAATTGTTACTGCTCTACTATTACTAAATTTATTGAGTGTTTATTAAGTTCTAGTTCTAAGAGTTCTACAGATGACATATCATTTAATCCTCACGACAATCCAATGAGGCAGGTACTAGTTGTATCCTTATTTTCCCAATGAGGAAACTGAGGCAAAGTAGTTAAGTATATGCCCAAGGTTCTAAAACTATTAAGGATAAAGATTCAAACAGAGTTAATAAAGCTTAAACTACAGAATATAAAAATTATAAACCACAATTTCTTTCATTCAAACTTTGATATGTAACTAAAATTAAAATCAGAAGTCACAAGTTTCAGCAGCAGTTAATGAGAAACCTTGAAAGAAATTTGACGTAATAAAGTCATTGACTCAAGTGGCTTTGAGGATGCAAAGCTCCAGTTTAGCTGTTACCCTTTGCTTACAGGGACAGGGAGAAGCAAATAGCAAATATTTATGTAAGAGTAACTAGAAGATTTATATTAAATCCAGACCTTTCCTCTAGCTTGTCATTGTGAAATTGAGTTTCTAATGAATTAATATATGTAAAAACATTTAGGATGAAGTTAATGCTCTACAAATATTTGCTGTAATTGTTATTTACAAGAAAGGGCAAGGAGCTTTCCTGCAATATTCCAAGATTTAACCGTTATTTCCTAAAGACTACTAATGTGAACTTTAAGGCTTTGAATGTTTGATATAGTAAGCTACACTTGTTTGACCATTCCTTGCAGAAAATTGTCTTTGTTTACTTGAACTTTTAAACTGTGTTTATCAAAGCCATTTGAATTCACTCACGACATCTTGTAATAATTAAAAAACCATATAAAATCTAGTTCCAAGGAACTCAACCAGCCTAAAAATCCACACCAATTCTCTTGAAGTTAGAAACATATCTAAAGATATTCCTTCTTGTGTGTTATTATACAAGTAAAATAAAACAACAAATAATGAATCTAACAGATTCACTTTAGAACACAGTAAAAATCCTCAGTATTTCACACACACCATGGAGACAGTGATGTTACCCAGAGAAACTTTTTTACATGGTTAGAAATGATGATAGTAAATGCTTCTAAAAAAATGTAGGATATAGCACTCAGGAGCCGGGAAATGTGAGGATGCAAGGGCAGGGGAGGACATCCAAACATTCATTTCTGAGAAGAGTATAAAAGAAAGGACCAAACTGTTAAAGATTCCTTGCATGGTAAAAAGTGCAACCATGGCCTCAGATACTCTACATCTGACGGCCACCTCAGGAGGAAAGATGCTAAGCCTCCAGCCCCAATAAACATGTGCTTATTTATGTTGGCCTCGACTAATGGGTCATGTTCACTGAGAGTCTGCGTCGGAGTAAAAGGAACCATATTTACCCTCCCACCTTAAATAACTAGAGAACTAAACAAAATATATGAGGCAACAGTTTCCAGCAGGTGGCGGAGGAACGTTATTGCCAAGGAAACAAACAAAGCAAGCTCTACGTTGCCTGGCACCAGTCTCACCAAGCTGAGCGGACAGAAACCAGAGTTCAGGGAGGCCATGTCAGCTAGAATTTGCTAGACACAATACTGGAAAATGGAACTGTAGAGGGGAAGAGAAGAAAAGAAGAAAGGAGCGACTGTGGAAGGCAGAGAGGGAAAGAAGAGGGATAGAGAAGGGACCCTGGAGGTAAGGAAAGAAAGAGGGAGGCTTCACACTCACTAGCTCCGGAAATCTGCATGAAGTTTCCTCTAGTCTTTGCCTAGTGCTAATCTCCACAGGTGTGAAAGAAAATTACAAGAAAACACTAGAAGAATAATACCTAGTGATCAAACAGAGCTGGGAAGCTTGTGTTCCCACCAAAAATGGAGAGGCTGTGTAATATACTGGGAATTAGGCAGAGTCCTCAGAAGTGTATCATCTTAGTACTGGGGCTAAATTAACTCTATACTAAATGCTGCTCTGAACTCACCCTAACAAAAGCTAAAAGAGAGTCTTAAAGAATCCACAGAGTCCTACACAACTCAACCATGCATCAGAACAAAGTATGGTATTATTGAAAGAGAGGTCACGAGATCCAAAGCACAACAATTTAAAATTCACAATGTTTGTTATCCAATAAAAAAAATTACCACATATACAGAGAAAAAGAAGAAATATTTATCAAAAAAAAATTAGTAATCAGAAACAGGTTCAGAGATAACAGAGATTGATGGAATTCATAGACAAAAATATTGAAACCATATTATAAATGTGCTTAAGAACACCAAAGCAAAACAAATAAGATGAGGAGAGAAATGGAAGACATAAAGAGCTCCAAATGGAACTTCTGGTGAAGAAAAACGAAACAGGGACTGGAGTGGTGGCTCAGCAGTACAGCATTTGCCTGGCATGCACAAAGACCTTGGTTAAACCCCAGCATCATATACACAACTAAGTGTTGGAGGGGAAAAAGATTAAAAAATAAATAAAATTGACTCTTTCTCTCTCTTTAAAAAATTATAAAAAGGTCTGGAGTGGGAGCTCACTGGTTATGGCACTTGCCTGGCATGCATGAGGACACGGATTCAAACCCCAGCACCATGTACACAATAAAATGTTGGAACAATGGAAGCTACATGAAAACTAAATAAAAATTGATCCTCTCTTTCAATTTCTCTCACTGTCCCTCTCTCTTTACAAAAAAATTATAAAAAAAGAAAATAAAATAATGGAAAATTAAAAATACAATGGGTAAAATAAACCACTATTCTAAATCCTCTCATTTTCCACATAAATTTTAGAATCAGCTTGTGCATAATTTTAAAAAAACTTGCTCAGATTTTGATTCAAATAGGAATGATAGTAAAGGTTCTGCAAAAGAGATGATCTATGAACTTAAATGCATAGCAGTATGAAGACATGGCAATAAAAACTATCCAAAATGAAGAGGAAGCTGGGGAGTGGAGGGAGAAATACATTCTCTTGGTGACCTGTGAGAGGATATTAAATGGTCTAACGTAAGAGTGATTGAAGTGACAAGATGGTGAAAAGGAAGCAGAATCAAATATATAAAGAAAAAATAGCTGAAATTTTTCTAAATTTGATGAAAACAGTAGGCCTAAGAAGTTCAGTAACCTCTGAGAACAAGAATTATAAAGAGAACCACACAAAGAATCATCATAATGAAATTATTGAACACCAATGATAATGGAAAAAAATTAATTGATAAGAGGGGGAAAAATAACTTACTATAGAGGAGCAAAGATAAGGAAAACAGTTGCCTTTTCAGAAACTATGCGAGCCAGAAGACAATGGAAACATATCTTTAAGGAAATGAAAGAAAAAAATCAATTGGTGACAATATTGTTCACAAATTAAGATGAGAAAATAAAAGCCAAAGGAATTATTACTTTCATTATTTTAGACCTACAATATAAGAAATGATAAAGGAAGTTTTTCTAGCAGAAGGAAAATTACACCAGACGGAAATTTGGAACTATGAACAAAAATGAAATGAACCAGAAATGTTAAGAATATATATAAATGTAAAAGAGGTGTTTTGTGATTTAAAATCTCTTTAAAAAAATCACTGACTATTTAAAACAAAAATAATAATAAGATGTTGTAGGGTTTAAAACACAGGTAGTAGCAAAATGTATGACAACAAAGCACAAAGAATAAGAAAGAATAAATAGAAAATCACTATAGTGAGGACTAGACAATAAGTAGTATAATCATATTTGAAGTCTGTAATAAGTTACAGATATATATTTTAAACTCAAGAGCAACCATAAAATAATAAAATAAAGCAATAAGGTTAGCAATAAAATAATAGAGATAAATGGTATTATAAAAACAATTAATCCTAAAGTACACAGAAAACAAGGTGAAAAGGAAGAAGGGACAAACAAAACAAAATCAGGATGGTATATTTGAACATGATCATATCAATAATCACGTTAAACGTAAGTGGGCTAGAAACTCCAGTTGAAAGGCAAAGATTATCAGATTGCATTTTTAAAAGGTAAACGTTATAAGTAGTCTATAAGGGACTCACTTTAAACATAGCAATGCAGACTGGTTAAAAGAATGGAAAAAGAAGTGCTAGAGCATAACTAAAAACTTTTAAAAAGCTAAAATGGCTTCACTGATGTCAGAACAAGAAATGCTGTCAGAGATTAAGGATAGTATATAACAATAAGGTGTCAATTTATCAATAAGACACAAAGACCCTTCCTTTGTATCTACCTTTGTTGTATAACAATGACTTTGCCCTTGTCTCTGGTTCTTGGGAAAGAGACTCTAAAGTCTTGGAATTTCCAAAGTAATAGGGATATCTTTGTTATTCATGAGTCCCTTGGATCCCACCTGAGTTTATCCTAAGAGATGAGATGACTCAGGTTGGAGACTGGTCACCAGAAAGACCAATAATGTGATTAGAGGGTTGGGGCTTGAATCAGCCCAAACTCTGGTGCAAGTAGGGGAACTAATGGTTGAGTCCAGTCATTGAACCAATTATTCAATCATATCTATGTAATGAAACTCTATAAAACCTCTGAATACTGAAGCTCAGAGGAGCCTGCTGATTGGTGAACACATGGGTATGCTAGGAGGGTGATGTACCTTGGTTTCATGTGGAGAGAGCATGGATGTTCTCTGTTCATCTCCCAGACCTCTCCCCACAGGCTTTTCATTTGGATGGTTCTGATTTGGATCCTTTATAATAAATCCATAAGAAAAAGCGTAGTGCTTTCCTGAGTTCTGTGGGCCATTCAAATTAATGAGTTACTGAACCCAAGATGGTTATTAGAATCCCCAAACTGTAGTCAGTGGGTCAGAAGGGCAAGTGTTCTGTTAGCCTCTGAGGTGAGGGCCATCATGGAGATCTGAGCCTCTCCCATGTGGGGTCTGACTATGGAAGGTTAGTGCTGGAATCATATTGCATTTCTATGTGCCAGTCGATATCAGAGTGATCATATATAAAAGATTTTCAAGTAAATAAAGGAAAGAGAAATGAATAAACCCACAATTATAAGTGGAAATTTAGGTACACCTATTTTGGTAATTTATAGAATACATAAATCAGTAAGGATATAGACTCAAACAGTATTTTCAACCAACTTTACCTAACTGATGCTTGTAGACCATTTTCTAAAACAGTGGAATACACATTCCCCTCATTTGCAGAGGGAACAGTCACTAACATAGACCATATTTTGGGCAGTAAAATAAGTTTTAATACAATTAAAAAAATAAATTTTCACACAAACACACAAAAGAATTTGTTGTATATTCACAACACAATAAATTAGAAATTAATAACAGAAAGATATCTGGAAAATTCAAGTATCTGGAAATTAAACACATGTGTAATCAACCCACAAATAAAAGAATACACAGCAAAGGAAATCAGAAAATATTATGAACTGAATGATAATGAAAATGCAAAATAAAAAACTTGAGTTAGCTACAATATTGCTCAGAAATGTTTATATTATAAAAGAAGAAAGGTTTTAAGTCTTTGTTAGGAAACTAGACCACTTGGGTATTCATACATAAAAACTAACTTCTACTCATACCTCTCATCATATACAACATTGATCTTGAATGGATCATTGATCTAAATCAGTGTTTCTGAAAAGGAGGTAATTTTGTCCCCCACAGACATTTGACAATATCTAGAAGTATTTTATATTGTCATGACACGGAGAGGTTACTACTGACATCTAGTGAATGAAGGTCATAAAGTTACCAAAATTCCAAGATGTGTAGGAATTATGCTTAGAATAAGAAATTATTTGGCCCAAAATGTTGATAGTGTCAAGACTGAGAAATTCTAATTTAGACGAAGAACTGAAGCTCCTAAACATCTAACAGAAAACACAGGAGAAAATACTCATGACCCCAAGTAATAGTAAGGATTTTAAGTAGAGCACTTTAAAAAGTAAAACATTGGGCTGGAGTGGTGGCTCGGCAGTTATGGCGCTTATCTGGGATGCACGAGTACGCGGGTTCAAACCCTGGCACCATGTACACAAACTAAGTGTCAGGGCAATGAAAGCCATGTGAAAAACTAAATAAAAATTGATTCTCTCTCTCTCTCTCTCCTTCTCTCTTAAAAAATAAAAATAAAAAAGTAAAACATTTGTTCTTCAAAAGATAGTTTAAGACAATGAAAACACAATGTTTTGCAAAATGTATAGCCGATAATGGATTTGTTCCAGAATATATAAAGAACTCTGACAATCAAGTGAAAAGAAGACAAACATCTGGATTTTAAACTGGGCACAATATTTGAATAATCAACCTCACAAAGAACACGCAGTGGCTAGAGGGAAAAGAGGAATAAAAAAGGATTTCACAAAAATAGAAAGGAGACCAGCAGAGCAGAAGGAGTCAAGAGGAGAGAAGAAGGAAAGGAAAAGGGAGATACCAGGGAAATGAAATAAACCAAACTATGTTCTATATTCAAATATGTCACAGAGTCCCATTTCATGTGTAATTTTATAAAATATGAATTAGAAGAGAAAAATTGGAAGAAAAGCCTTTAAAATGTCTAGAGTATTCTGGACTGCTGGATGGAATTATGAGTGATTTTTTTCTCTTTTGCTTCCCCTTTCCTAAACTTTACAAAATGTTACATTTTAGTGGAACCTCCCCATCTTGGATAGAAGTGGAACACTTTTTTTTTTTTTTTTTCTGGTACCAGGGATTTTAACCCAGGGCTGCATAACCACTGTGAAACATCTCCAGTCCCTTTTTTGTATTATTTTTTATTTTGAGACAGGGTCTTGCTAAGTTGCTTAGCCTCACTAAGTTGCTGAGGCTGACTTTGAAATTGTGATCCTCCTGCCTTAGCGTGCCATGCCACTGGGATTACAAGCATGTGCCACTTCACCTGGTGTAACAAACACTTTTTTAAAAGACACTGAGTTAACATTAAAATGGTTCATTTTATAGCATGTGAACTTCACCTCAATAAATTATTTTTTAAAGAGACCCTGACTCCTTGTCCATCCCCTGTCAGAAGGCCCTGTCCCTTTCCTACCCTCTTGAACCTCCTTGGCCTGGTCCATCTTCAGTTTGGTTAGCAGGCTCACAAACCACTCAAAAGACCTCTGGTCTTGGTTGATCCAGATGAAGTCCACCTAGAGAGAGTGACTTTGATTCAGAGGTGGCCTCCCTCATTCACAGCTTGCTCACATCTGTGGCCCCCTGGGCCCAGAGGACGACCTGGTATTTACACATGATCACCCCCATTCTATGGATGGGGAGACTGAGGCACAGAGAAACAGAGATTTTCCCAGGTTACAGAGTAGCATAACCTGGACCTGGGTTCCTGACTCTGAGGCTAGGATTTTCTCTAATAATCTACCATTCACTGCAAGCAGAGTTCTGAGTTACTCCCTTGGGGAAGACAGCTGTACAGAATTATTTAATGCCTTATACAGAATAATAAATTTCCAAAAGGCAAACATGTTTTCATCTTTGAAATCTCCATCGGGTCATGGATGGTAAGCATGGATGGTAAGCTGGGTCCAACCCCGACTTTCCAGCTGTGCAGCTGTTAATGGGGTGCCTATCTTCAGGGTCCAGAGGTCTCCCAGAAGTGACAGTAATTTTGACAGCAGAGGTCTAGACATTTAGGAGGCACCAGGAGAGCCAGTATATTGGAGGAAAAGAGAGCGGCTTGGAAAGAGTGGGGGTCCCAGTAGGGAAGAGGTTCTGCATCCCTCCCCACCTCTGCACAGGAGGGCTGGCTCCTATTCCAGGAGGCACTGGGGAGAAGGTCTGGAGGTCTGACTGCAAGAGGCGGCACCTACCTTGTGCAGCTTCATCTCATGGTCCTGGACCCCCTCCATCTAGGAGTACTGGCAGCTGGGGCAAATGTGCTTTCTCTTTTGGTGCCTAAGGAGAGGCAGGAGGAGGGGCTTTGAATTTGGGAGAAGCTTGAGACTATGCAGGACCCCAGAGAACACTGAAGGAGATAGGGAGGAAGGATGGGGTGGCAGAGCCCACCCTATGAGAAAGGTGGGGTGAAACACAGAAAAAGAGAGGATGAGGAGGAAAAGGGGAGGGGCAAAAGGAGAGGATGAAGGTAAAAGGAGACAGGATCTCTCACGGCCACCTCCTGGAGTCTCTTACTTTCATATTGCAGAATTGGTGGTTCTCAGAGGACATCTCAGTGACCTGCAGGGAGCAGAGCAGAATTGAGGCTGGGTATGGGTGGCATTAGGCATTTCTTAGAAGCTTCCAAGCCCTTGCCAGTCTAAGCAACTGCATTGAGAGGGAATTGATTTTTCCATCCATGCCATCTGAGGATCAAGGAGCCTGTGTGTGGAAGAATGTCAGTGGTGTGCTGGAACTGACTGCTCCGGGAGAAACCTCAACCACCCTGAGGTTTAGCATATGACCATTTCCGTGGCGTAAACACAACTAGCCCTCTGTATCCTCAGGTCCCACAAACACAGATTCAATCAACTGCAGAATGAAAATATTTCGGGGGAAATTGCATCTGTGAAAATGTACAGAATTTTTCCTGGCATTATTCCCTAAAAACTACGATATGACAACTATTTACTTCCATAAATAAATTGACATATGTAAATGCTCACGTAAAGTATACAGGAGGATTCTGTAGGTTGCAAATATCACACCATTTTATTTAGGGACTTGAGCAGATATGGGTGTCTAGGAGGGTCCTGGAACCAATACCCCTCAGACACTGAGGGACAACTGCACTGTCATTGAAGCTCCCACTATATGACTATGCTTCATAACTAGCTCACAAAATTGAGAATTTAACAATCAACTCCTAGGGTCCAGTGCAAGTCAGCCTCGGGGCAAGGCTGGAGAACATTCAACTCACACCTTTGGCCCTGTCTCCAGTCACTCCCAACTTTCATGTCCCTAGGCAGACCTCCTGGGCTTTTCCTCTGCCTAGAACCCCTTTACTCTTCTCCAATTGGCAAATTCCTGTGCAACCTTCTGTGTCCAACTCATTTGAAGTCACATCTCCCCATGGAGGCTTTGCCTGCTGCATCAGGAAGAAAAGTTTTGTTCAAGGAACTAGGAATTAAACCAGCTACCTTGCAACTGATGGAAAAAAAATTAGGTTCAATACTCCAGCATTTGGGAGTAGGCAAAGACTTTCTCAACATGTCTCCCAAAGTGAAGGAAGTAAAGTAAAAAAATCAGTGAATGGGATGTCATAAAGCTAAAAAGCTTTTGCATTGCCAAGGAAATAATCAAAATTGTCAAGAAGCTTCCTACAGAATGGGAGAGAATCATGGCCTGTGATTCTTCTGAAAGGAGTCTCATATCCAGAATCTATAAAACTCTCAAAACTCTCAACGGCAAAAACACTTAACAACCTAATCAATAAATGGGCCAAAGAGCTAAATAGAAACTTCTCAACAGAGGACATTGTTCAAGACAATGAATACATGAGAAAGTGCTCTAAATCACTAGTAATCAGAGAAATGCAAATGAAAACTACATTAAGATTTCACCTCACGCCAGCCAGATTGGCAAAAATGAAGAAAATAAACAATAATAGATGCTGGAGGGGCTGTGGAGAGATAGGCACACTAACACACTGTTGGTGGAACTGCAGATTGGTACAGCCCCTCTGGGAAGCAGTGTGGAGAATCCTCAAAAAATTAGGGATGAACCTATCATATGATCCAGCTGTTCCTCTCCTGGATATTTTTCCAGGGGATTTAGAATCAGCACATTACAGCGATACAGCAATATCTATGTTCATAGCAGCTCAATTTACAATAGCTAAATTATGGAAACAACCCAGATGTCCCTCAGTGGATGAATGGATCCAAAAACTGTGGTACATATCTACCATGGAGTTTTACTCAGCAATTAGAAACAATGATGTTGCACCCTTTGAAGGTAAATGGATGGCTATGGAAGAAATTATGCTGAGTGAATCCAGCTTAACCCAGAGAACCAAAGGTCGAATGGAGCTAGACCCTGGCCAGTGTGAAAGGAGGTCAACTCTAGTGTATTAAACCCAGAAAAGGTGTAGCGATGCAACCTAAGGCATTTGCAGAGATGTACTGGGAAGGAAGGGGAGGGGGGGGTTGGGGGAAGGATAAAGGTGGGAAATTAGGGGGGCTCTAGAGAGTAAATCTAATTTTCAGAATATATATATATATATATATATATATATATATATATATATATATATATAATTGTTTTGTTGGAAATATTTTTGATTGTTCAACAACTAAATTTCTTAATTAAAAAAAGGAAAGAAAAAGAAAAGCCATGCCTCCCCTGCTCAGGCTCACAGCACCACAGGCCTGGGTGCTGCCCTGGGGCTGCTGACTGCCCTCTGAGGAGGGTTTGGGCTCTGCCTGCAGGGCCTGACTACTCCAGGCCTGAGCACAGCTAGACAGCCAGACAGGTGCAGGTCGGCACCCTTCCTTCTGGAAGGCAAGGAAGCAGAGCGTGGAACAGGCTGGCGGAGCCTGTAATATGTCCCTCTGTGGTGCAGAAAGGCAGAGCTAGGAGGGTTCTTCTCAGCCACCAGGCCAACCCCTCAGTCCACAGAGGAGGAGCTGAGGCCAAGGGCGGGGAAAGGACTTGCCCAATTCCCACCTGCACAGCCCGGGTGTGGCTGGTCCGGTGTCACATTACACCTTGCTGTTTCCTCATCTTGGGGAGAAGGACTGTTTAGTGTTGGCATGAACTGCTCCTGGGGGCTTAGGAGGTCTCTGGGAGAGGGCTGCTCCCCTTTCACTTTTCTCCAATCATTCCGATGGCAAAGAGAAAGATTTAGATTCTGGCTAACAACTCTCTGAGACTGATGTCTTAGAGACTGCTAATCTCTTCTTATGTTTGTTTGTTTTTTCTTTTTCTTTTAACAAAGTGACAAAGGGGAGAGTGAAAGCAAGCTAGCTGCAGGTGAGCAGGCCAGTGGCAGTGGTCACAATCAACCACAGGTCAGAGTCTCAGCAGGCACAAGCATGCAGGAAGAATTTAACAGCATGTTTATGCTGTTTGTATTTTTAGAGTTAGCCTGTGTGGCCCACAACACTGATTTTCCATTAAAGATAGCAATCTGAAGAGTCTTCTTAAATACAGTGAAGTTTAAAGTACTGGAGGATGTAAGAGAACATTGAGTAGAACACATTGCCACTGAGCCGTGCATGTGGCAACAGTTACGAGGGCGGAGGCAGATGGCTGGCTGCAGAAACTCCCACTCCACATGGGTGCTGCCTGAATGTGCGCCTGCCCAGGCCAGGACCCAGCATCCCTGGGTCCTCTGCCTTACCGGGTCCCCACTCCGGGAAGACGCTCCCCGGAGCTGGGGTCCCTTCCTTGGTTCTTTGTAGACTCCAGGCCTTTGTCCCCCTGCCACCGAGGTCGCTCAGACCTATAAGACATCAGCTCCACAGTGACATCCTCATCAGATGCCACAGTTCCCTGCACTGAGGTACAGGAGTGGATGTGGCTGCAAACCCTGTTTTGTTTCAAAACAGAAATTGTTGTAATATCCCAAAGTCATTGCATTAGTTCTAAAAATTTCAGATATTGCAGACGATTAAACAATAAAGTGAAGAAGTATAGGATGACAGCTACCATAAATATTTTCTCTATGATCTTTAGACATTTTTCCCTACAGCATGCACACACACACACACCTTCTTTTACATAAATGGACATCCTGCTTTGTAATCTGTCCTTCCCACTTCTGCATCCTGACTAGCTTTTAATACTAATAAGTTGAAATTTACACAATCTTTTTTAGGCAACTTACTATTCCCTTATGAGGGTGATTAGTAATTTATTTAGCTGCCATCCTGCTCTTGGGCATTCTATCTTGATTTTTTCATTGTTGTGCATGACTACCCTGTGTGCAATAGCACCTTTCCTGTCTCTAGCCCTTCATCTTAGCTTATTTTTCTGCGTATCCTTCATTGTCACCAGATGCGTTACGTGTGCATTTCATCTGTCCATCGTCTGTTTTCCTGCCAGAAGGTAAGGAGCGGCTGTCTATTTCACCAACTGACACACCTCTAGCAACTAGAACAGAACCTGGAAAGCAGTAGGTGTTGCACTCAGTAAATATTTGCTAAAGGAATTCAGGAACAGGGCTTTTTGTGCACCTGTCCAATTAGCTTTTTAGCATAAATCTAAACATGGAATTGTTGGGCCAGTGGGTGTGCATATTTAAAATGCTGACACATATGGCCAGACTGCCTGCCAGAAAGACTGTGCCAATCTACTCTGTGGCAGCGGGCTTTGAGGTGCCACGGAAACAACTTTCAGCGTGTCTTCCTGCTGGCTCCTAGCGTGCCATGGCTCATCCAGTTTTGCAAGTCAGCTTCTTCCTTCAGGATGTTTCCTCTGTTTACCAGAAGAGAACTTTGCTTGTTTCTACCTTTTCCTCCCCATCCAGAGCATCACTACTCAGGAATGGTCCTCTCCTCTGGCCAGACAGAATTCCACCTGGTAACCCCACTCCCCACAGCACCCCATATTAAATTCCCCAAGGACAAGGCAGGGTTGGGACCTGTGGGGCCAGTGACTCCTCTTCCTTTAATATTCAGCAGGGTTCTCACATATTAATAAGTCTCTAAGCCCAGAAGTAGAGTCTACCAAGTTTGTGCTCAGCTACCCTTGACCTCCCTGTTCTCTCCTTATTTTGGGGGGAGCTTCTTGGATCCTTCCCCATTCCACTCCCTGCTCCCCACCACCACCTTTTTTTTTTCAGTACCAGGGACTGAACCCAGGGAGTACTCTACTGTTGAGCTACATCCCTGCTCTATTTCATTTTTTATTTTGAGACAGGGTCTTGTTAAGTTGACCAGGCTAGCCTTGAACTTTTTCATTCATCCTTTCAGCCTCCAAAGTCTCAGGGACTGCAGGCGTGCATGACTGTGCACAGCGTCTGATGTCCATTTCTTCAACCTCCACAGCACTAACCAATTGTCAACATTATGGGTTTCAGCAAGGATCCAAAGATAACGATGCTGTTATTGCTGATGGTGATGATGATGACCAAAGGGTCCCCCTGGACTGTGCTGCCCATTTCCCTCAACACCTATCTGCATCCTTTAGGTCAGTTCTTAAAGGAATCAGGTGAGAAGAGTAAGCCACAAAGGTAAGCTATCTCCATCTCATAGAAAAAGAAACTGAGGCTCAGGAGGTTAAAGGACATGCCAAAGGCCATGCAGTTAGAAAGTACTGGAGCAGAAACTTGAAGACCAGAGCTTTTCTGATCTCAATTTCCCCACTCCTTCCATTGCAGCCCCATTTCAAATGCAGGAAATCAGGATGGAAATATCTAGGGTGGTCAGGCTTCAAGGAGGCTCTTGAACCACACAGTTAGCCGTTGCCTAAGCCCATTTATGCTGCTATCCAGCCTGTGTGCACAATAGCTGCTCCCACTGACCAGGAAGAAGGTGACTTGGTCCCCAGGGGTTTGCCACCATGGTGGGCCCTTCCTCCTTGCAGCCACCTTCCTCTTACTCCTCATCCTCAAGCTCCTCGACAGCCTCTTGGAATCACAGCTCACCAGGTCTGACACCTTGAACGACTCATACAGTCTATTTGTCCACTGGCCTTGGGACTGGATGTGGAGCCCAATGGTGTCTGAGTAAGAGACAAGGAGACAAGGGAGGGGGTCGTGCTGGCCTCCAAAGGGGAGCAGGGCTTGTCTCACTGGAGGCGTTGATGCCCTGCCTCAGCAGCTCAAGTCCCAGTTTGAATGTCTTTCCTCAGGTCAAAACTAAGGACTTGGAACTTTGTCCTCTGTAGTGCAGACTGATCCTCCTCCTCCTCCTCCTCCTCCTTCTTCTCCTTCTCCTTCTCCTCCTCCTCCTCCTTCTTTTTCAAGAAAGAGGGACAGTGAGACACAGAAAAAGAGAGTATAAATTTTATTTAGTTTTTCATGTGGCTCTCTTTGCTCAGACACTTCATCATGTGTGTGGTGCTGGGGTTCAAACCCACATTCTTGCACATGCTAGGCATGGGCTGTAATCACTGAGCCATCGCTCCAGCCCCCTGATCCTTCTTGATGCGGTCAACACAAGCTTAATTAGGGTTCAGTGTCCTCTAACAAGGGAAGGGTAAGGGTGTCCCCAGTATATTAGCAACTCCCTAAAGGTAGGGCTTCTGCCTCATCCACAGGCTAGGGTCTCACAACTGTGGGTCCCCCCCATTACTACATACAGTAGGTACTCAGTTCCTAGTAGGAGCAACTGCTTTCACTGTAACCAGGTCTGAGGTGTAGCAGGTGTTTAATAAGGTGCTCTGTTGAGTGAATAACTATGAATGACTGTTGAAAGGTGGTATGGGATCATAGCCCCTGTGCTGGGGATGCCAAAAAGAACCTACCACATCGGAGCAAGGACCCGAGAGACCTACTCTGATCTTGCCCTGTTGCTTTTTTGTTTTTAACCATAGATTCTTTAGTCCTATTAAAGCAATGGATAGCCTACTTAAATACATAACTAACATGCATAGAAATTACAGATGAAACCAAGTACAATGAGATAATTATCAAAATATTAAAACAATTGTGATTTAAGAAGGCATGCACTACTTAGTTAAAACATGACAGGGAATCTAGTCCACTGAAGTGATGAGGAGCTAAATGACATCCAGAGGTAACAGCAACTATATACAATAGAAATGAATCTGGCTTTTATTTTGAAAAAGTTACAAATATTGTTAGTACTACTGTGCCCACACATGTAACTGCAGAAAATGCTACATTTCAGTTAGAGGTAGTAAAAATAAAATGTTGCCTTTTCTCCCTATTCAAGTTCATGAACAAACATGTAACCTTGTTTGATTGCATTTTATAGAAGCCAAGAAAGGTGAGGAGCTCCCTGAACTGTCCGGCCTGCAGCCCAGGGCCTGTGGCTCTGCTCCCTTGCCTCTCTGACATTTCCTCCCTGAATGTCATGCCCTTGAGGCCCATCAGCCAGCTCTGCATCAAAGTGGCCTGTTCACCAGCCCCCACAGACTCACTAGTCTTGTGGCAGGAGACTCAGGACCTGAGATATGGGCAGATTCCAGGCTAAGACCCTGCCCTTCAAATGTTGGACAAATAAATGGCACATCCATAATATAAACACCTTGGCATCCATACCCTGGAATACCATGTGACCAAAGAGGGAAAAGCCTTATGTTCCCCAATATGCATAAATCTTCCTGAAATCCTGTTCACTGAGAAAGAGTGGGCTACAAAGCCATGTGTGTGAGCCCAGGTATGCAAAACCAGTTGACATCTGATTATTCATGTAGGCATAGAAGATCTGGAAGTCTATTCACCAAAGGACTGGCACTGATTTTCTTTGGAAGGAATTAGTTGAAAGATTTTTCTTTTCTTTTCTACATATTTCTATATTGACTGAATTTTCTGAATGCAAATTCATTCTTTACAAATCAGAAATGTAGAAAGAAAATAGTGTACCCTCTTCAGCCTCTAGTCCTGCCTTTGTACCATTGTCACAACTCAGGTGATTCCTGGGTGGATGCTTTGCAGTTCCCTGTGGGGTCTGGCCTGGGGTCTGCACCTTGAGCTATAGGAGCTGGGCCAGGGGCTCTGCTGGTGGGGCAGGGGGTCAACCTGGGAGGCATGAGGAGGTCAAGCTTCTAATGTTGTGAGTGAGAGCATCCCTGGTGCCCTTTAACCAAGCCTGGCTCTGCTGTGATAGGTCACCCAAGGCCTTCCCTGTCAGAAGAAGTGGTGTAAGCCACCCTTGCCTGCCCCTGTGGTGTGAAGGTTAATTGCTGGCCTCACCAGGAGAAGAGGGGTCAGGTGCTGACCCCAGTAACAGCCTAGGACCTGAAGGAAGGCATGTGCATGAGTGAGAGACAGAAAGCTGGACAAAGGGAAGATGGCAGAGCAGTCCTATGGATGTTGGGGACCCAGAAAGAAATGGGTGTTCAGGCCTGGGGAAGAAGATGCAAGGGCCTCTGTTGCCTTGGGTCTCTGTAAGGCTCATGCCAGGGGGGAGTGTGGAAACCTGGCCTCCCACCATAGTCCCTTGAAAATGCCTAGTTCTCCTCTGAGCCAGCTACTCCTATGCTTAAGAACCATGCAAGGGGGCCAGAGCGGTGGCTCAGCAGTTACAGCACTTGCCTGGCATGCACAAGTATGCGAGTTTGAACCCCAGCCCCACGTACACAACGAAGTCTCAGAGCAACAAAGGCCACATGAGGAACTAAAAAAACAAGAGCCATGCAAGGCTCCCAACTGCCTGAATCATCTATTAGATTCCCACTCTGCAGTCAGCATTCTCCTTGGTCCCATTTTGGCCCTAATTTGCTTTATCAGCCACACTGCCTCTCTTTCTCCTCCCTCCAACTGTCCCTCCCTACTTCCTGCCCATCACACTGTCCCATGTTCCCAGATCTTCCTGTCTTTGCTGTGCTGTTCCCTCTGCCTCCTTGCTCACCTCCTTTCCTATCTAGTAAACTCCTACTAACCTTTCAAGGTCCAGCAGAAATGTCACTGCGTCTGTGATGCCTTCCCCATGTGTCCCACCAAACTGGCCCTCCCTGGAACCTTCCAGAGCAGCTGCTAAGCTCTTGCCACCCCATTCAGGCAGAGTTTGCACATCTGCCCCATTTCTGAGGGAGATATTTAAAGACAACTTTGTGTCTCTGGTCCTGTTCAGCATCCCATTCCCAGCCCCCAGCCTGCACCTGGCCCATGGCAGGCACTCAAGTGTGTGCTGAGTGCCTGGAGACGCTGGCTGTACCTTTCTGCTCAGGAGCACTGCTGATGGTGAAGGGGTGCCACTCATAGCGAGCGATGGTGGGGATGTTCAAGTACAAGTAGTCCCCAGGCCTGTAGTGGAAAAGAGGGGGCCGCTTGATGAGGAGATGAGTGACCTGATTGAGAGAGGAAGGAGGCCAGGTTATCTCCTCAGCTCCAGGGCTGCCAGGGGCACAAAAGCAAGAGGGCGGAGCCTGGGCCACCCCCTCCCATGGAGATGCCATGTTTGAGTAGAGCTCACCCTGCTGCTAGCATGCTATCTTAGAGGTGGGCGACAGGGAGTGATAGTCGGGCTGTGCTGAAAAGCTGCTCATGGCTTTACCTGGCTTCTCCCTCCCCTGTGAAGCCTCCTGGGCTGCTCTGCCTCTTTCTTGAGACTTCTGTAGCACTTGCAGCCAGCACTTGGCTGGCATCCCAACCACAAATGGGCCTCTCTCCTTGAGCAACAGCATCCTTCTGGACACTGGCTCATCCGCTGGTCACTTGCTAGGCACTCGAGCTGCGAGGAGCACAGGAGCTCTCATCCTCGCAGCAACCTTTGATGCAAACATGGTCTTCTCCACTTCAGGGACAAGAAGCTGAGCCAGGCCACCAGGCAGGAGACTGTGGGATGTCACTCTACCAGAAGCTGTCTGACTCCAGAGCCTGGTCATAAACCATGGCCTTGTCATTCTGCTTCCTGTGTCCTCAAACTCAAGCTGTCCAGAGCTCACCTGCTCAGCACTGCCTCCTGTATCTCTCTCAATGGTGCTCCTGAGACACCTGGGAGACAGTTTTGGCACCTTCCTCTCTCACCCCAAAATGCAATGTGACTTCTTGAGTGTTCTGTGGCAGGTGCCCCTCCATCCCATGGCCTCAGGGTCAAAGCCTCAAACGCTATCAGTTTCACATTTGCTAGAGCTTTCCAATGGGTCTTCTCCAAGAGACTTTCCACAGAGCAGCTAAAGAAATCTAGCTGGAATGAGAGTTGTCCACACTTGCACCACTTTAATGCTGCCATCTACTCCTGCCATGTGAAGGAGTTTCCATGGTCTGTAGGGCAGAGCTGCAAGCTTAGGAGGTCTATCATGGTCAAGCCCTGCCCACCTCTCCAGATTTTCCCTCTTTCCTTGGCTCTAGTTATGTGAAATTACTAGAGGTCCCTCAAGTACAATCAATGTGTTCTTTCACAACTCTGTGCCTTTCTATGCTATTCTTTCTCCTACCAATACTCTTCCAATCTTGCACACCTAATCCTCAAAACCCTGAGGTAGAATTGCCTCTTTTTTTTTTTTTAAGACTATGGGTTTAATTCTTCCTCACACTGTATTTCTTCTCTCTCCAATTACATCTTTGCTCTACAGTGAAAGGGTTGGCTCCCTAGAAAGCAGGGCAGTACCTGAGCCATCATATATGACCTATCACAGGGTCTAGAACATTTTGTATATGCTTACTGAGCTGAATTGGGAACATTCTCCCTAGACCTGGCCTTTAATGGTATCCTGTGTGCCCCATCATTCCTCTTCTGTCCGGTCCCGGCCGGCAGGAACCGGACGGCTCTCATTCAGCAGTGAACTGCATCTTCCACTGTTGCTGATCTCTCCGCCGTCTCTGCTGCTGCTGCTTCGCTGGTTCTACACTTCTGTGTTTCTGCTTCGGCTTCTCTGACTGCTTCTCCTCTCTGACTGCTTCTTCTTTGACTGCTTCCCGTCTTGACTAGTCGCTACTCTGTTTATCCATTACAACAACCAATAGGGGTACAGTGCAAACACATTTATCCAATTGTAACAAATGAGTGGCCGAATAGCTTAGTCATGCGGTCAGGCAATTTGCTAATTACAAGCCAGCTGGACCCCTTAGAGTTGTTTACCACCAATTCTTTTACAAGCCAGGTGGGCCTCATGTTGGGAGATCCCCAACACTCTTCCTAAAATGTCATTCCTGGAGGGATGGACTGGTGTTTCGTTTTATTTGTCTCCTCCACAACACTGGGGATGCAGTCACACCAATGCATATTTCTTTAGGGTCTAACAAGGTGCCCACCACTCTGCCCTACCACTCACCCCTCAGGGAAGAGGAAAAGGGCTCCCATTGCACCTTGGAGGGAGTAGATTGACTTCCACAATGCTTAGGGCCACCATGTGGGACATAATCAGCTCAACGACCTTCTCTAGGAAGAACAAGATGCCTGGGACCAGAAACCACTTCCAGAAGTTGGGCCCATGCACAATGAGCAGGAGCCACAGGGGCAGGTAGGATAGGTGGGTCCAGGAGAACACCTGTGGGGATATGGGGTGGTCACGGCTGAGCTCAAGCCTTGGGAGAGGCACAGAGCCAGGGCTCAGGGCCAAACCTCAAAGTCAGGACAGTGCCCAGAGCCTTGACCCTCTCCAGGGGATGGGTTGGGTAGGAAGCTGGGGTTACAGAGGTTCATTGCTTTTTTTATTCTGGGGCTTAGCCGAGGGAGTCTATAAGGGAAGATTCTGATACAGAGGTAAACATCTGGAACATCTGCCTGGAAATGCTCTGGGCAGAGCAGAGTGCCCATGAAGGGATCACAAGCATCAGTGTCCCTATCCAACCCAGAGAGGGGAAAGACATCAGTGGTTTCCTAGGAGGGGAGAAAGAAGACCCATTAATATCTGCTCTGCTGCTAGCTATGGGACCTTGGGCAAGTTCATGATTTTTCTGAGCATCAGATTCCTCATCAGTCAAAGGAGATGCTGGTTCCTACTTCAAAGCCTGTTGCTGCCACAGTAGGGCTCTGTGACATCTGTTTCTGATGTGACCTGTTCAGTCCAGGACAAAATTATGGTCTCCAAACCAAGTTGGCCATGACCTCCTGCATCCTGAGCATACTAGAAGCAGGAAGTGAAGAGGTAATTGACGTTTTCAGTGTACCTGTGTGCCAGGTATGTGGCTAGAAGCTTCATATATACTATTTCATATAATTCCTAAAATAATGTCAAAGGTGAAGAACTATACCTTCATTTTAAAAATGAGCAAACTGAGGCTCAAATCATCACTGGGTAGTAAGGTGAAGATTTGAACCCTGGAAAGCCTGTATTTCTTCCCACCTGTGCCATTTTGAGCCCAACTCACACCAATTAGGACAAGGAGATAGGATGGCCAAAAGGCAGAATCGTCCATCTCCATTTGGCAGATGAGAGCTAAGGCCAACAGCAGAGCCCAGATCACACACATATAACATGCAGACCAGCCTGGGCCTTCCCGGGCTCTTGGGCAAGTTATAGGGGACACAGCAGAAAAAGAGAGAGAGTGGGAGCACAGCTTGGGGGAGGCAAGGGGCAGGGGCTGGGCACCTGGAAGTGCCCTTCGAACACAGGGACTGGAGCAGGTGAGCAGGAGCAACAGCAGCAGCGGTAGCGCACCACCCATCGGGGAGGCCAAGCCATGCACCCAGCCAATGCCAGGCCTTGTGGTGAGCAGCAGCTCCCGGAACTGGAAGGGGCTGGCCTCCGACTGAGCCAGGAGTGCTGGAGACAAGCACAAGACCGGCTCTTCCCACCCTGCCTTGCCTCTGGGACCCTTGCCCTTCCCATCAGATACTGGCCCAGGCGGGGACTGTGGCTTAGAGTGCTGGTTTACCCTGGGCATGTTTTGTTCCCTCTTCAGGCAAGCAGGACACACAAGGGCTGCACCCATGTTTTGAGCTGAGGGGTTTGTGAGAAGCCCAGGTTCCCCCCAACTGTCCCCCAGCCCCCCAGACCACTCACCAAAGTTTATGACGTGGACCACAGTGTGTACGAGGGACAGCCCGACCGCTATGTAACCCAAGAGCTGATGGAACTGGACAACATAGTCCAGTGGCAGGACCCGAGCCAGCCATGTGGCCCGTAGCCATGTGAGGCAGAGTCTGGGCATCATCACCTGCGGGTAGAGTGGCCAAAGCCCTGCCTTGCAGGAAATCTGCCCTGTCCTCCCTTCCCCAGCTGGGTGTGCCTGCATCCTCTGAGCTGCCTGGGCCTCCTAAGTGGCCTTCCTCACCCCTCAGCTTTTGCTGCTCCCGGGGTTCACAGCTGGGGTCTCCAAGGTTGGTTCTCCAGAATCAAGGTGGGAATAAAATGCTACAGAGTGCTGCTTGCGTGTCTTTCTATCTAAACAAACGAGAAACACGTAAGCTTTGGCCAGCATTAACATCTGCACAGACACGGTGCCCTCTCCAGGGCAGACGCCAGCCAGGCACTTGGCAGATTCAGTTCTCAAGGTGTTCTGGGGCACGACCCTGCTTTCCAAATTGTAGAGCATTTGGCGGAGGTGCCTGACTTGCTCGTTTGCTATTGGTGGATTTATGTGTTCCCAGATCTATGGGCCCACAGACTACAGTGTCTGCTTTAAAAAATTAAGCTAACTACCCCCAAAAGGAAGGACAAACAGCTTAAAGGAATTCCCTTCAGGGGCTGGAGCAGTGGCTCAGCAGTTACAGCACTTGCCTGGCATGTGTGAGGATGCGGGTTCATATCCCAGCACCAGTACACAATTAAGTGTCAGAGCAATGAAAACCACATGAAAAACTAAATAAGATTGATTCTTTCCCTTCCTCCCTCCCTCTCTCTTTAAAAAAAGAAAAATACAAGAATTCCCTGCAGAGAAGCTGTAGATTGGAAGTAGTGTCAGTAACAACGCAAGAGCAGGGGATCAAGGGATTGAGTCACATGTCCTGCACTCAACCGGTTATGGGACTGAAACAAAGTCCACTCCGACCAGGAAGCTGCTATTACCAGGAAGCATGTTAGAAATAGAGACGAGCTTCCCTGACTGTTAGTGGGAAGTCTTGCCTTGTGATTATAGTGTGCCCTCACTCTATTAGCTAACAATAATAGTGCGTGCATGTAACTATAAGTAAAGGAGCACATGAGGTGGTTCTGTTTGTTTCAGTTGTAGTCATGTGAGATCCAAAATGCTCAGAGATCTACCCCATGGTGCAGAGGATCACATTGGGACTTAAATTCAAGACCTCCTGAAGGTTTTCTCTCTGAACTCACTGGGTTGTTGTGAAGATCAAACATACTCATCACTGTGCCGGATACATAGGAAGTGCACCAAAATACCAGTTACGTTATTCCTTACTGCCTGTGTGACTGTGGATAAGTCATTACCCCCTCTGGGCTTCAGCCTCCACCTCTAGATGCTGGCCTAGCTGATTTCTAAGACACCATCCTGCCCTGCTATTCTGGGTGTCTGTACGCAGTGGTGCTTTGTCCATAAGGAACCCACATCATCCACTAGCTGCTTCTCTGCGACATGCCATTGGAGCCCTACCCCAGTGAAGCTGCCGTTGAAGTTGAGGCACTGGCTACAGCCTTTGGCCACCATGATGCTGGTACCAAGGGCCCGGTGTGAGTTGGCTGCCAGTGCAAAGAGCAGCACTTGGAGGCCAGCATAGGTGACCAGGCAGAGCAGTTGGTTGCGGCGGTTCTGCCAGTAAGCGGACCTCAGTGGGTGCGGCCTGTGCACATGAGGATGATTGGCAGGTAGCGTCAGCCAGCAGGCAGCACTGCAGGAGAGGAGACTCTGCTCAAAGGGATGCGGTGGGGCCAGGAAGGAGAGGAAGGATCTGTGCAGGGTGTGTGGGTCATGGGAGTCTGAACCTAGAGACTGCCCCACTGCTGTGGCCCATCAAATATCTTTGGAGTCTTGCGGAAAGTAGGCCAGCTTCCTTTCACACTAGGAAACAGAGAGGTCAAATGACTTTGTCACTGTCACACAGCTAGGTGGAAATCAAAGGGAACTCTGGTGTGTTGGGTGCCACAACCACAGCTATTTTTTATTACCTCTGTTTACTTCCTCCATTAAAAAAATGCAAACAAAAAGGATGGAAGAATCTGAGGTGCATTTTGGTAAGTAACCCATAAAAAAGTTAAAACACAGAAAGGTCAGGTTACAAAATTGGCACTCTAGGTAAACCTGGGTCTGTGGTCGTTCTCCACTCTTTTATTTTCTCCACAGAACTTACTAATTGCGTACTTTCCTAGTTTACTTGTTTACTGGTATGAATTGCATGTCTCTGGAATGTTGCCCACCTGAGTTGGGACCTCAGTCCCTGCCATTGCATTTACATTATTTATAACAGTAGCTGCTCAGGCAGCATCTGTTAAGTAAATGACTGTCTGTGCTAATTATTTGTGTTCATCGGCAAGTTAATTTCCTTTTGAAAAAATGGGCATTGCTATAAAATCCCCTGTTGTATATGAAAGTGCCCCACCCATAGTAGGTGCATAAACTGTAGTTGTTCTGAAGAGACTGTGCAGAAAAACTGAGGCATAGCAATAGCTGCCTTCAGGACAGACCTTTGTTCCCTGGAGAAGGAAGGCATGCAGGGGCTGCGCTGAGAAGGGGCTGGGCGGTCCAGGGTGCCCACCACCCTCCCGTCCCGGGTCCAGCTCCCACGGGGACAGTGCGGCGCCCGAGCCCCGCGGCCGTACCTGATGGTCAGGTTCTCCACGACTCCGGGGAAGTGCTGCAGCTCATCGTGGAGCTCATCGAAGGTGATGGCCCCTCTAAACCATGGCCTTTACACTTACTGGGGACAAAGATGGGAGAAGGCATTTAAGTCTTAATAGAAGGCAAATGACCCTTCCTCTCTGTCTCTTCTGGATCCCCTCCTCTCTTCTAGCTCCTCTTATCTGTCCTCACATTGGCAAATGGTGATACTGCTTTTTCTATAGAAATTAAAAGAATAAATCAATGTCCATACTCCTCTGCAGAAAAGACCATCACCCCAAGTGGCTGGCTCTGGCCCCAGGAAGTCTAGATGTGTGATCTGTGAAAGGTTCATATTGCAGGACAGGGAGCTTGTTTATTTAGATGGGTGCCAGCAATTGAGGAAGGGGCTGAGGTGGGTCCCCAGTGTTGGGGAGATTGGCCTCCTTCATAGTCAAGACAGGGCAGGTTGGGCTGAGGCCATGCCCTGGGTAGGAAGCTGCTGTGCTGGTCTTCCAGCTCCCCTTATTTACTTATCTTTTATTGCTCTTAGTATTCAAAAATCATTTTTGAAATCTCTTGCCTGAATATGCCTTTCTAGGAATTTATACTAAGGAAATTATTAAATAAGTCACCAAAGATGTACACATTAGGATGCTCATTGGAGTGCTATTTATAATGCCAAAAAGAGGACTGGAACAAAGTACTTCTCCGTGTAGGCAAGGGGTTTAAGTAAACAGTACTAATAATAGCCCATACCTATAATGTATCCTGTGCTTGGGTACCATCCTGAGTTTATATAAATTAACTAATTTAATCTTCATCTCAACCAGAGTATGTACTGTTCTTATTATTATCATTATCCCATTTGATAGCTGAAAAAATTGAGATACACAAAATACCTTGACAAGTATTTGCAGAAAAATTCGGAGGTAAAACTGAGATTCGAACGTAGGTAGCCTAGCCTCATAGTCTGAGCTCTTAACCACTCAGCTATGCTCCATGACACGTGGGGGGAGGGAATAGAATGCAGCATTAAAAAACAGTGCAGTAACCAAGGTGAGTTACCACTCCATTCCCCTTGGATAGCTATTATTTAAAAACAGAAAGTAACAACTATTAGCAAGGACGTGGAGAACGTGGAACAATTGTTTGTTGCTGATGGGAACACATGACTCAGCAGTCTTTGTAGAAAACAAGGCAGTTCCTCAAAAAATTAAACACAGAATTATGGCGTGATCCAGGAATTCCACTTCTGGGTATATACCACCCCCCAAAATGAAAACAGGGATGCAAACATAGTTGTATAGAGATGTCCACAATCTCCAAAAGGTAGAAACAAAACAAATGCCAATTGACAGAGTAATGAATAAACAAAATGCACGTGTGTGTGTGTGTGTGTGTGTGTGTGTGTGTGAGAGAGAGAGAGAGAGAGAGAGAGATGTAGAGTGTTCAAACTTTCAAAAATAGAAAGTAGAGGGACAGTTGCCAGGGAATGGGGAAGGGGAATGGTAATTAGTGTTTAATGGGTACAGAGTTTCAATTTGGAAAGATTAAAAAGCTCTGGAAATGGATGGAGGTGATGGTTGCACCACACTGTGACTGCACTTAATGCCACTGAACTGTATGATTAAAGATGGTTGTAAAGGTAAGTTTTATGTTATGCCCATTTCATCACGATAAAAAATGATGCCGTAAAGCAATGTATTGCATGAAAAAATCTATATTGTTTAATGATAAAAAAGGCAGTATGTATAGTGTAATCCCAGTTTTTAAAGGTGTGTGTGGGTATGTGTATTACCATAAAAAGAAGTTTAGTAAAATGGTATGGGTGCCTGGAGCAGTGTCTCAGTGGTTGGAGAACTTGCCTGGCGTGCACAGTGACCCGGGTTCAAAGTCCAGCACCATGTGCACAACTAAGTGGGGGAGAAACAAAGGCCAGATGGAAAAATAAATAAAAATTGATTCTTCCTCTCTCTCTCTCTCCTTAAAAAAAATTATTATAGGTGATGTTTGCTTTCTTCTTTACACCATTCTGAATTGTCTAAAATGTTCACGGTGAGCTTATATCATTATGACGAAAAGGAAAAAGCAACAGAATATTCTCTTTTTTCAATTACGGAAAAGAACTGAAGAAAACCTCTGACTTCTTGGTAAGTTGAATCAAAAGCATGTGTTTCCTGCCTGAGAAGGGAGGCAGGGATCAGAGATGGGTGCCCTGCGGGAGGGACCCAATGGAGCCAAGGGTCAGCCTCTCCTGAGAACACAGGCCCAGGATGGTCCTGTAGGTCCACGTGGCACTTCGCTGAGATGGCTGGGGTTTTCTGAGGACCCTTGCCCTCCCCACCCTGCCCATGCCCAGAAAGAGCCCTCATCATCCACATCATACGCCTGGAAGTGGAATTTGAGTTTGCCCATAGGGTTGCCTCGGGTGAGCAGGGTCAGGGCCTCCTGCAGCTCCTCTAGGGAGATGGTGCCATTTCCATCTGAGTCAAACAGGGTAAAGAAACGCTCTGCAAAGGAGGACTGTGGAGGGGAAGGGTGGGAGGCAGGCACAAGTGTAGACACAGGGCCTGGGCTTTGAATTCGTTCTCCCCTGCCAATTCCTGTGTGTGTGTACTGTGCAGGGTCAAGACAGTACTTGGGTACCTGAACACCCAGCTTGATCTGCTCCAGGGCAAAAGCCATTCAGATAGATCCCTGAAGCCACGGTGGGCTTGGTTTGGGCCCCAGGACTCTGGCCCCTGCATGATACAGCCCCCATCAGTCTTGCAGTCCAGGTATCTGGATAGCCCCTTACCCGATATGGGAAAAGGGCAGAGGGTCTCCCTGCAGCTCCTCCCAGACTTTGTCTCATCCCCTTTTGGGTAACCACAAGGGATAAGTCAATATGACAGGGCTTGATAGAATAGACCCACTTGATGTTGGCTTTGCTTTTCTTGTTCTTAAGGCTCTCTGCAGCCTACACTTACAGCTTGTCCGTAAGAACTGACCCTGCATTCAGTGGTTATGTACTGTGCAATCCCTGCTGGCGTAGTATGCTGGAGACACACACAGGAATTAAGACACACATGGCTTCCGGTCCTGGGATGCCTCCTGGGGGAGGGAGGAGTGGACCCACAGCCCTGCCTTGCTTTTTTCCTCTGGGTCTCTTTATCCTTCTACCACTGCAAATGACCTTTATCTTGGTATGGTCACAGCCTCCTGTTTTGATGGGGCTGAATCATTTGGCTGTGTGGGAAATTTGTTCCTTCCCCAAGGTTTGTGGTGAAAGAGCTCTGAGCAGTCCTTCCGATCCACAGGGGGTGTTCAAATGCTCACTGGCTAATCCCTGCCAAAAAACCATTCCATGCCAGTCCAGAAGATGCTGGGAGAGGCTGGTACTTCAGGGCCACTCCCCTCATCTCTGCTGATGTGTGCACTGTTTGTCAGGCATGCAGGCTGTGACCGGGTGAGTGGGGCAGTGATGTATACTGCAAACCACTTTAACAACATGAACTATTGAAGAGCTTTTTCCTGGAAAGAGGCTTAAGTCAGAGCAGCAGCTCTGCCCACAAGGCTAGTGGGAACCAAGAGGTCAATATTATTTCTCAAGATTTCTGACTTCCTACTTTGTGGGATTTCCTTTCTTCTTCCTCCTTTTATTAATTATTATTATTATTAGTAGTGGTGGTGGTGGTGGTGGTGGTACTGGGACTTGAACCTTGGGGAACTTTATCACTGAGCTACATTCCCAGCCCTTTTTATTTCATTTTGAGACAGGGTCTCATTAAGTTGCAGAGACTGGCCTTGAACTTGTGATCCTCCTGCCTCAGCCTCCTGAGTTGCAGGGTTTACAGGCATGCACCACCACACCTGGCTCATGTGTTGTTCTGAAGACCTCAGAAGGCCACAGCCACTCAGAGGGATGGGAGGGCACCAGCAACATCTTGCCAGTCCTGCTTAGATGTGGGGTCTCAGGCCCAGAGGAATCCTGGGAAACTCCCCTGCCCTTCTGTAAGGCCTCTGTCTTGAGAACCAGTTTGCTCTTCCTCTATAAAATACAAATGTGGGGTCTCTGCTTTGGGGTTATCACTTGCCTCTTTCACATTCAGTGCTTTTTTTAATTCTTGTAGGTTGTTTTCCCAGTCTTCTCCCACAATGATCTCAAACTGCAGTGTCATCCACTGAAGCCACTTGGCATCCTCCTCTGCACTCATGGCGCTAGAAGACAAGGAGATAAGTGTATGGGTTTGGGGTGGCCAAGGGCTTCAGAGGCCTCTGGTGGTGCCAGGACCTCTGCCACACTCTAACTCAGGCTGTAGGCCTTGCCTGGAGTTCACTCATCTTTGGCTGCAGAGCAGAGCCTCCACAGCCATGCCTTATTCTAAGGCTCTGGCCCTGTTTGTCCTCTCTGGGGCTGGCCTAGGCTTGCATCTCTATAAGCTCTGAAATGACAGAGCTCCAGGGAGATAGACCTCACAGTAGAGATCAGTCTCCAGCTCACTCCAACCCCTGCCAGTTGCCTCTCAGCTGCGGGCCAGGTGATGCCCAGGGTTTCCAGCCTGCCTTCCAGCCCCACTGCCTAAACATTCTGTGAGACTCTCCCATGGCATCCTGGAGCTTCACACCCTTCTTGGCCATCTCTGCCCCCATCTTTGATTTGCCACTCTTTCCCTGACACCCCCACTCCTAAGCATTCAGGCACCTCCAAGGGCAGGTGCCCATGTCAGAACCCCCAGCTCCCAGGAGCTGAAGGGCAAGGCCCTTAGCAGCCAGATCTTCAAGGCCAAAGGCACTGAGCCCTGAGGCTTACAATGTGCATTCTAACAATCACACCAGAGCTGCAATTTAACCCTCAGAGAGAGAGGGTTTCCTAAGGTAATTTAGCAGCTTTTCTGACTTTTCTGTTTCTCTATGTTTGACCTCCTTATAAACATTGTGTTTTATGCTATATATGTGCTATGTGTACATGTGTGTCTATATCCATATACACACACATATATGCTTTAGCATATTGTATGTGTGTGTAAATATGTGTGTTTACGTATTTATGTACATATACATACAATATATGTATATGTATATATTATATATAATGTATGTAGGTACGTGTGTGTGTATATGTGCGTGTTTATGTTTATGTACATGTATAAATAATATATGCCTAACTCCACCTTCCAAATCAGCAAGTCTGGTACGGATTCCCATTTTCCAGAGTGAACACAGAGAGATTTCTCAGGGACCCTGCAGCAGCTCAGGGAAGAGCCAGGACCAAGTCCCAGGCTCCAGATTCCTCAGGTTCTCTGTACAGAACACCTAACCAGATGCTTGCTCCCTCCTCATGTGTAAACACATGGTCCTGGTGAGCCACTGAGTTGTGAGCCAAGAAGAGGGTTCTCCGGGCAGCCGCTTCCAGAGGCTAATTCAAAGCTCAGCAGTTGGAGTGCTTGCCTGGCATGCATGAGGACCCAGGTTCAAAGCCCAGCACCACATACACAACTAAGTGTCAGAGAAACAAAGGCCAGATGAAAACATAAATAAAATCAATTCTCTCTTTCTCTCTCTCTGTGTCCTTCTCTTTCTTTAATAAAAAGAATTCAGAACTCCTGACTTCTTCCCAAGGCAGACCCAGCCACCCTTTGTAGATCTCCCAAAGGCAAAGAATCCCACTTTTCCTTAGGTCAAATGAATCACTTACCCTCTACAGCCTTCAGGGTCTGGACCGGCTGGTTCTCCCAGCCTGCTCATCTTCTCTCTGTCTTCCAGACCAAACAGAATTCCAAACAGAAGGCCTGGAGCAGGGGCGGGGCAAAGGCTTTATAGGGAAGGATCTGGCTGTCTTTCATCTAGCCCAGGATCTTCCACTTAATGTCCTCAAAGAGACTCCTGTGCAGTGAGGGGATCATGGAAAAATCACCAACAACCTAAGTCAGACCCTACATGGTGCCATTTTGTCAGTACCAATAATATCAATTCTCAGTAAAAATGTTTGAGCACTTAGTCTGAACTGTGCTCAGAAGTTTACATCGTGGTATCACCGGCATCATTCTAAATGGCAGCCTGGAGAGATAAAACAGCCCGCTCAGGTGGCTCAGCACGAAATCACCCTGTGGTAGGGTAATTCTGGAGACTACTGTGCCTTTAACCAGAAGCTAAGTGCCACCCCAGCATACTGTGTAAAAATATATTGGAATAGTTGTGTGCAGAGGTTCCCAGCTCAAAGGGCCTAGGGTAAATAAAGAAGGGGTCTCCACACTCTTTTTATAACGCTTCAGGGAAATTGTATAATTCCCTATATAAAGTCACCTTGCAACTAAAACCCAAAGTGCTTTTTATTTTTCCTCCTGCCTGGCAAGAGATAGTTCCAAATGATAAATCTGGCCATCTGGTACAGGTCAGGACCACCTAGTGGTGATTTTAGATGTCTCTGATTGTGGGCTAGAGGAGTTGCTCAATAGTTAGAGCACTTGCCTGGCATATGTAAGGACCCGGGTTCAAACCCCAGCATGACATACACAACTGAGTGTTGGAGAAACAAAGGACAGATGAATAAATAAATAAAACCAATTCTCTCACTTTCTCATTCTCTCTCTTAAAAAAAGATGTCTCTGTGATATTATGATGATATATATTTTCATATTTTCATCCACAATTCCTAGTTCATAATTCTTTCTCCAAGGTGGGCTGAAGAAACTAAAATTTCTCTTCCCCAAGAGAGGCTAGCTATAGAAACTCTAGTCTTCCTTCAACTCTCTGTTGTGGAGATAACCATAAAGAAATTTTCTGACCTACCTTGTCTGATAGATCATCAGACCCCTCACATCTCAGAAGGAGTCCTGCTCCATACCCAGGAAGAAGGAATGCTGCACAGACAGGCTGAGAAGCATCTGGATAGACAAGCCTCATGGGTTTCCCACTCAATTTATTAGAATTAAATCTTACCTTTATTCTTGTTCCTCTTCCTTCCCCGCTTCCTTCCTGTGCTGGGAGGTGAATCTAGGGCCTCATGCATCTAAGCACGTGCCCTACCACTGAGCACAACCCCAGCCCAGAAGATGCCCTTTTTGTCCCATCATATTTTTGCATGATTGTCCATGCTTCAATCATGCCTATACAACATTTGGGGCCTCCATAAAAGCCCCAAAGGTCAGTGTTCAGAGAGCTTCCAGATACCGGACATGTGGAAGTTTCTGGAGGCCATCAAGCCCCTTTGCCTATTCCTGCCCCATGCATCTCTTCATCTGTACCTTTTATAATGTCCTTTATAGTAAATCAGTAAGCGTGTATATTAGTCACTTTTTCATCACTGTGATCAAAATAATCTAACAAGAACAACTTAGAGGAGGAAATGTTTATTTTGGGCTCACTCTTTCAGCGGTTCAGTCCATGGTCAGCCAGATCCATTGTTCTCAGCCTGAGTGAGGCAGAGCATCGTGGCAGAAGGGCAGGGTGGAGGAATACTCTCAGGTCATGGCAGCCAAGAAATAGAGAGAGAAAAAGCAAGGAGGAGCCAGGTAAATAAAAACCCCATAGTCACAACCCCAGTGAACCACCTCCTCCAGTCATGCCCCTCCTAGTACAGTAACTTTTTCAAATTATTAAGCCTTCAAATGGATTAATCCACTGATGAGGCTATAGCTTGCATGATCTAATCATTTTTTCTGCATTAACACAGAAGCCTTTTGGGGGAACACCTCATATCTCAATCATAACAATGTGTTTTTCTGAGTTCTGTGAGCAACTTCAGCAAATTAAGTGAACCCAAGAAAGGGGTTGTGGGAACCCTCATTTATAGCCAACCTGTCAGAAGCACAGGTAAAACACTCTAGGGCTTGAGAATGGCATCAGAAGTTGGGGGAGGGGCACTCTTGGGAGCTGGGCCCTACATCTGTGGGATCTGATCCTACCTCCAGGTAGACAGTGTCAGAACAGAATTGAATCAGAAGTCATTATAGAATTACTTGCTTGCTTGCTGCTGGAGAGAAGTCCCCACACATTTTGGGATCACAAAAATGATCTGAGTGAAAAGTAGGAGAAACTGAGTGGGAGTTTGATTTTTCTACTCATTGGTTAATATCCAAAATCAGGGAAATCTTAAGAATAATTATTGCTTTGCTTCATTTTAAAGAGTGGTAGAAGCAAATTCCTCCACTTGAAAGAACTCCTGGGGTAGTCATCATAACAGGACTTGAGTCAGCAGGACTCACTGGAAGTCCTGCCTGCCTGACATATTTTCTCTAACTACAGGCTCAGATGGTTGTCATTTGGGCCAGTCCCAGTGCAAGATAAAGTCTGCAAAACATGGGTGAGCTTCTGGAAAAGTTCCCAGTTCTGACGTGGCCAGAGATCAAACCCACTGGGCCCACATGTTCAAGATAGAATATTAGCAAGGGCTATATAAAATTTTTCTTTCAATGGCTCACAGTCCTAGGCTTTGGAACATGATGACAGCATCTCAGAGGTGTCCGTTTTGTGACCTTACTTGAGACCTAACTTGTTTTCTTAGAATCAGAGCTGGAAAGACTTTCAAGGTCATCCAGTTCAGCCAGTGTTTTCCAGCTCCAGTCCCTCCGCCTTCCCCACAGCACATGGTGGTCACCAGCTGTGACTTGCATGCTTCCAGTCATGGGGTACACATTTGCTTGGGAAGTAGAAGTTTGTGGGGGGCTACTTGGACTGTTCAAATAATCTTTCAGATACTGGAATGGAGAGAAAAGTAGAAAATCCTTCCACTAAGTTGTTTCAGAAATAATATGTAGGAAATGAAAAATTCCTTTGAAGAAATAAACCAAGCAGTAAATATGAATTATATTTTCAAGTTATGACCAGTTAAGGGGGAAAAGCAAGAATGAGCAAGGAGAGAAACAGCTGCCTTGTTCCCACTGTCATTGTCCTTACTGTGCCTCACTGACTTTGAATCCCAGAGAAGTAGCAGAACACTCAGCCCAACACCCAGCACATCATGGGCATGCCATGTATATTTGAGGAATGCAGAAATTTGACTCCATTCAATAAATAATAACAAAATACTATGTACCAAGCACTATCTGGGTGTACAGAGGTGAGTAACAAATCCAGCATGATAAATTCAGGAATGGAAATGTATCAACAGAGAGCACCAAGAAGGGAACACCAGAAAGACTTGATCTGAGGTGGGCTGAAGAGCATGAATAAGAGTTTGCCAGGTAGAAAAGGAAACAGTCCAGACAGCTGGAAGATCATAAGCAAAGGCATGAAAATGAGACTGTGCTGCATTCAGAGAATCAGACTCAGCTCAAGGGTAACTACTCGACGATATAGGGAGGGACAAGTTTGAAAGCACAACTGGAGCAAAGGCAACAGTCAGAGCGTGTGGGCTCTGCTTCGAGGAAAGCTAAAAGTTAGGGCTGCCCTGAGAGCTAGGAAGCCAGTAAAAAATGCAAGCTTTTAAAAGGCAAATGATAAACATTGTGAAAATGTATTGTTCATGATGTCTTCCTTTTAACAAGCCTATTGGAAGGACAGATCACCTTCCCATAACATTTTTTGCATGATTACAAAAATTAAAAACACTAATTACAGAAAATTAGGAAAATACCTAGAAGTACCAAAAAAAGAGGCAAAAATCACTGTAATCCATTCACCCAGATAAACTTACTTCTGAAATTGAGTGTTTCTTCCCAGGCACACACACAGAAGGTAGCTAAGCATGGGGTTCAGAGCGGGATTATGGAGGGCTTGGGGTAGCAAGAGGGGGAGGAGAGCATAGGTCTATTCACAGCTCTGCCTTGAACTCCAGCCTGGGCTCTCTGAAGAGAGAAGGGGTATGCTCTCCTTAACACTTCAGGGAACTCAGGGTGGTACTGGTACTATTTAGATTCTCAAGGGTCCTAACTTTTGAAGACCCAGGAAGTTTTCCCTTCACTGGAGATTCTTTCCTAAAGGAGAGCAGCTATGGGCCAGTAGAGGAAGAGATGTTCCCAAATAGCCAGGATGTAGAAGCTCAAGGAACACAAGTGGCAGGATGCCAGCTGGTTTCTAAGCACATGTAAGACACCCAGTTGGCCACCACAGAAAACAACTAGGGAAAATTAGAAATGAACTGAGGGAGGTCAAATCCTGCAGTCAGTAAAGGGTGGGCATAAATGCAAATATCACATCCTTCATACCCACAAGCTGGAGTCGGAAAGTAAGAAGCAGCCACTTAGGACCTCTGGTCAAGATATATCAAATGCACTTTGAGGCTCCCTAAGCTCTGCTTTGCACAATGCAATGGTAGATAAAATTGGTTTCAAAAACTTGAAAGACCAGCTGCTCTCAAAAATAAGAAGCATCTCTGTTGTAAAAAGAAAGAGGCAAAAGAAAGAGGCAATGGAGAGGAAAGCAGAAGCTGTGGTCCTACTCTGCCCTGGGTGCAGAGGCAGGTAGAACCACCTGGAAGTTGCAGCTGGGAAAGGGTGTGAGACCCCGCTGAGTGGGGCCCTCTACTCAAGGCAGGGAGCTGGAAAAATTTGGGACTGACTAAACTGGGATGATATTTTGTGTCTAGTACTCAGGAAGAAAGAAGTTGCCATAAACTAGCCAGGAGCAGGACCAGGCCACTTGTTGCCTGATAACTAGACTCAAAATCGCCTCAGGATCTCTCTGGACAGGAGTCTTGAGCCACCAACATAAAACCAACACTGAACTGTGGGCTCAGGAAGCAGGGCAGAAGCCACTGCAAAACCTCCAAATAAGACCTGAGCATGTGCATGCGTGTGTGCATGAACACACACACATGTGCATACATTACCATTCCAGACCAGCCAGAAAACTGCGATTTCAGAAAAAACCAGAGTGGGAGGAAGAGAGAATTTGAAGAAAGACAGCCAAACCACAGGGAGAAGAATTCATATTTTAAGAAATGAAAATAATAGAGTTCAGGCATCTTTAGAAACCTCAGAGAAAGGAAGATATACATTTTCGTAAAAATATGCATTTTTGTAAACCTTAAAAAATAAAAACGCAGTTACAGCACTTGGCTGGCATGTGTGAGGGTGTGGGATTGAACCCCAACAGCATGTACACAATGGAGTGTTGGAGCAACAAAAGCCACATGAAAAACTAAATAAAATTGGTTCTCTCTTTCTCTCTCTCTCTCTCTCTCTCTCTCTGTCTTTCACTGTCCCTCTTTCTCTTTAAAACTAAATAAATAAATAATATAAATGGGCAGAAATGAAGTGAAATAAGCCAGTCACAAAAAAAAGACAATTATTGTATGACTTCACTTATATGAGGTACTTAGCATAGGCAAAATCATAAACAAAACAAAACAAACGTGTAGGCAGAAAACAGAATGTTGGTATTTGGTGGCCAGGGACAGAGGTAGGGGAAACAGGAAGTTACTGTTTAATGGTAGAGAGTTTTTCAGTTTTGCAAGATGAGAAAGGTCTGGAGACGAATAGTAGTGACAGTGCAGAACACTATGAAAGTATTTAATACCACAGAACCATACGCTTTTAAAAGGGCCGACACAGGAAGTTTTATGTTATCTGAATTTTACCACAAAAAAAATGTGGAAAATATGGACAGAAATGGAATGCTCCAACCCCAATTGATGTGAAGAAAACTGAATTAGACATCATGTAGAAAATGATATTATTAAATTTTAAATAGAATTCGATAAGTACAATAATTCAATGCTTACAAAAGAATTCAATAAATGGTCTATTTTTAGACAAGATACAGAGAAAGAGAGAAAGTATGACTCCTGAGGTAGAGATAAGTAATTCACCAGCACTACTTATGTGACTTCTCTGTACTTACCAACATATGCTAAATATTTGTCTATATTATTGAACATGAATGTGTAAAAATGTGATAAACTAGTATTTTATGTGGAACATTAGTTTTCTTATACCATGCCATTACCATGAACAAGTTTATGAGAAATCTTGTGATGAAATCTTGGTCTAAGTTTTCAATGGCTTCTCCGGAATGGATTTCCCAAAGGGCAACTGCTGAGCCTGCCAAAGTCTTTCATGGGGCCAAATAGCTTCCCCAAAATCTCAAACCAGTTTTCATTCCCACCCATGCCTATTTTGCCAAATACTTGGTAATATTAGGGATAAAAAAATTTGCCTCATTAAGCAAAACAAACAAAAAACCCGCTATTTTGCTGTTTTTAGTCTGATTATTAAAGAAGTGAAACATCTTTGTGGAAGGAAAGATAGTATGATCCTATTTTCCTTATTTCTTAGGTGAAATGAATCATCTTTCACTGTGAGGGAGAAGGACTTTCTTAAAATGTAACCATATTTACAATTTATTATGGTTTGCTGTTTTTTGTAATAAGTTACTTTTTTATTTCCCTTCTACTTTCCCCAAAAGTTATAATATGTTTTCACCCTAGCCCTACAGTCAGTTATCCATTCTTAGGCTTAATTTCAGTCCTGAGCCTGCAGCCTGAGGGTTCTCCTTGCTTGCTAAGTGGGGGAGGTTTGGCTACAGCCACTTCCACTTGCCAGGACACAGCAAGAAAGCAGAGGACCAGTAGACACTATGTGAACAAGCAGGGAACTCCATGGGTCACCTGTCCCTGCTCCTCCTTACGGCTGCCCCACCATGGAGCCCTGGAGCCTGTATTCCCTCGTCACTCCAGACATTGACAACTTTTTCTGTTCTCCTTAGTAGCAGAACTTCTGGGCTGGAGGTAGAGCTCAGTGTAGCTCTGAGTGCCCGCTGAGTGAGCACAAGGCCCTGGGTTCAGCCTCTAGTACTCGTATTGAAAAAGTTGCCTGAACTCAGTCTCCACATCTCATTTATTTATTTATTTGTTTCCTTCTTTCCTCCCTTCCTTCCTTCCTTTCTACTTTCTTGTTGTTTTGAACCCACTGCAGTGAGACTTCTTAATAAGATCACCAGCAACCTCTCCTGGCCAATCCCAGGCAGTGGTGGTCCTTGCCCTCAGAGCATTACACAAAGGTGTGTTCTTTCCTCCTTGAAGCACTAAATTCACTTGACTTCTGGGATCCCATCCTCTCCAGATTTCTTCCTAGCTTGCTGTCTCCTTCTCGGGGTCTTCACTTACTGATAGAGACTATGTATTCACCTGACCTTTAAAAGCCAGGCCCAGTCTTCATATATATTTTCTTTTCTATGTAACCTGTTGAGCTCATCTAACCTCATGGTGTTCAAAATCATCCGCAGTGGCATATCTCCAAATTCTATCTCCAGCCCCAACCATGGCCCAGAACTATGGACTAATTGATCCAACTGCTTACTTAACATCCCCATTTGGATGTCTATATGCACCTCACACTTAACATGTCCCGAGCTGGACTTGTGTCTAACTCTGAGCCACCCCAGGCTTCACATCTCAGCAAATGACGTCCTCCTGATTTGCCCTGTTCAGATTAAGAACCTTGGAGCGTTCTTCTATTCCTCACTTTCTTACATACCTGACATCCAGCTCACAGGCAAAACATCTGACTTACATTTGAATCAAATCTCTAGAAGAGCTGAAGTCACTTCCCTGCTTCAAACCTTCAGATGGTTTCTCAGAATAATAACCTCCAGAACTCCCAAAGCCTTCCCATGACATGGCCCCCTGGCCTGTCCGCTCTTGCTTGCTCCCTAGGTCACCCAGCCCCACTCGCACTGCTCTCAGTATCTCTCAAACACATTGGGCGCATTTCTACCCCAGGGCCTTTGCACCGCTCCTTTGCTTGGAACAGTATTACCCCGGAATTCATGTGGTTAACTCCCTCACCTCCTTCACGCTTTGCCTATATCACACCTTCTCAATGAATTCTACCCTGAGCACTCTGGCTTAAAATTAGATCTCACCCATCCCAAACTACTGCCCCTGCCACCTGCTTTCCTCTCTTTTTTTCCATAGCACATATCATCTTCTAACATGCTATAGAATGTGCTTACTTAGTACGTGTATTGGGTTTTATCTGCCTCTCACCACTAGAATGAATGTTCCATGAAGGTAGGGACCTGCATCTGTTTTATTCTCAAATGAGTCTAGAGACCAGCACAGTTGCTGGACTGCTGTTGGAGCCACCTGGTCCACATTAGGTGAGTGGAGTGATCTGGCTGCAGCAGCGCCCTACAGGACGCCTCCCCACTCCAGTCCACAGCCCTACGGCCCGGAAAGTTCCCTGAAGGATAGGCAGAAATCAGCGGAGGTCAGTTCTGCTCCAGGGCTGAAACTTCCTATGAGACTCAGGCCAGTCCCCTCCTCCCTCTGCAGGACAGTCTCTCATTTGCTCCATGGAGACTACTTTTCCTGTGCTTGCTGCTTCGGGACACAGAAAAAAACAAAAACAAAAACAATGTATGTGTGTGTGTGTGTGTGTGTGTGTGTGTGTAAGCCCAAAGAGCTGTTTTCATGCACATTATGCAACTTGTGACTGGGAGAGACGCTCAGTAGGTGCTATATACTAGTGATTCTGTGAAGATACACCCCAACCCTACCTCATAGAGTTCTGACAACCACTTTGGCACTCCTGGGGTTAAAAAAATGCAGAGGTGGGGCTGGAGTAGTAGCGCTTGCCTGGCATGTGCAAGGACATGGGTTCAAACCCCAGCACCACATACACAACTAAGTGACAGAGCAACGAAACCCACATGAAAAACTAAATAAAATTGATTCTCTCTCTCTCTCTCTCTCTCTGTCCCACTCTCTCCTTAAAAAATGCAGAGGTTCTACTGTCTGTTTTCTGGCAGATATTATTCTAATGAAATGTGGCCTATCCCCTCCCCAGCCCCACCATGCTAGGGTCAAAATGAACTTCTTATGAAAAACAGGGTTGGTTAGGTCTTCTAACATCAATCGAGGCAAATTCTATTATTATTTGGAACTGATACATAAAATTTCAGAGACTATTACATTCCTACCCATCTTTTCTTATCTTCTATTTAGCCCTGGAAGGCCAGGACGTATCCTCTTCCTCTTGCATCCCATAAGGACTTGGCCAGCAGTGGCAGTTCCACCAGGAGGTGCTGCTCTGGTGCTTGTTGATTCCCTGGGCCCTGGAGTGCTGTCCTTCAGCTTGAGGGAAAATCCCAACAAAAGGTGTAGCAACACATGATCTAGGACAATCATAGATATGTTTCAGGGAGGAGGGGGAGGGTGCAGGATGGGGGAGAGGAGACAAAGGGAGAATAGGGAGGGATCTAGGGGGTAATTCTAATTAAGAATATATGCATATCGTATTGTTACTTTATATGCATTTTTGATTGTACAATACTAAATTTCTTAATAAAAATTTTTTAAAAAAACCTTGAGGGAAAACACTGTGCCTGTCTTGGGAGATGTTCCACAGGGAGCCCTGGGATCACAGTAAGCACGGACTCGTGCAGGACCTCTCTCAGTTGCAAAACACTCATGCAAACCTCATCTCAGGAAATCTCAATGATACCTCAAGGGGGTGGACTTCTGCAGAGGTTGTCAGATAGACAAACTGCAGACCAGAGGGGTTGTCTGTGGGCTAGCTCACAGAGCCTGGACCAGGATGCTCAGTAACCCCAGCACCCCAGCTCTCTCTGCTGCATTCATCCTCTGTATAACGTGCCCAGCTCATTTCCCACACAGAGCCCTTGCAGGAGCTGCCTTTTCTACTGGGATGCTTCTGAGAGCTGTCATTCCTCAAAGTCCACCTCCTAGAGGTCTTTCCCATTGCCTCCATCCCAGAGTTACCCTGTGTTCCTGTAACTCTTACTAATTGGTTCACAAATTTAGCCTGACAAGGTGTCTTACAACATCTTGGACTGTTGCTTTTAAGCTAATTGGACCATGGGCTGTCATTTAACGTTATGTGTGTCTCATCATCCCAACTAACCTGTGGTCTCCAGGGAGGAAGGAATCACCTTCACTCATTCACTACTTCACTCATACAATCACTCAAGAATTATTCAATGCCATCCCAGAGATAAATCAATGATCAAGAGGAATGAGCTTTCTGCCCTCCGAGAGCTTATTCTTCCTTATTCTTTATATCCCCACAGAAGCAAGTACAACCCACCTATAACCAGTGGACAAGAACTAATAGTGACAGCATCTGATCAGCAAATTCTAGTGGTGTCTTTTTCTTTGACCTGGTTAAAGTCCAGCAAGGACTATTTTTACATAGAGAAGCAAGAAAGACCACAGAGACTTCTGTGTGATGTACATTCTGAATGGCAAGCCCAGAAAGGAATTCCACTGGGCCCGCTCCTGAGATACACTAGAGTCCCACACATAAAAGGGTCATGAGCCCTTATGTCCTCAAGTGGTAATGTTTGTAGCACAAAAGGGGAAACTGAGGGCCACGGAGAGTTTGTGGTTAGTCTGGCACTGGAATCTGCACAGAGTTCTTTTCCTAGTACCTCACTGAAAGATGATTTCCTACTAAAGTAGAAGAGTTGTTCTCGTGTTTAGCTGTCGGGCAATTCTGGTACATGGGAGCACACAGCTGGAGAATATAAGAGAGAGATGAAAAAGAAGAATACACAAAAGTGACTTCAGATGTTTTGCAATAGGATGGAAAAAACACTTGTGCTTTGGCTCTGAGCATCTGCTCTGCACCCAGGGACCACGGCAGATGGTAACTAGCAAGGGGACCTGCACTCAAAGAACTGCATGGCACAGTGAGCTGTTCAGCAAGAGTTTCTAGTGCTCCCACAATGAGCCAGAGACCTGTGAATGAGTGAGAAGAGCTGGCCACTTTCCACCCTGCACTGGCAGGTCATTGAGCCTCTTTAGAGAGCCTGAACTTCTGTAGCATAGGATCATGTCTGCCCTGGCCATCCAACCACAAGGTTATAAGAATTAAATGAACTAACATGTGAAGAAGCCCCCGGACTACTGCGCTCAATTCATTGTTGCTTATTCGGAAGGTTATTTCTGTTGCCCTCAACCACCTCCTTTCCCTCTAATTCCCATAAAAGAGTCCTAAGTATTCTTCTTGAAGCAGAAATAGTCAAGTGCATGTGACCGCAGTTGACACCAGAGGTCATTGTCCTGGTGCTCCTGCTTACCCCACCTCCTTTAAGGCCTTTCCCTTAATGCCTAAGGCCCACCTCTTTCCTTTCCCTGTTCCTCACTTTTCTTTCCTCTAAAAATGAACTGCTAAAACCTACCCCTATGAGGCTGTTAGAGACAGCCTGAGACACCACAAGTCCAGTCCCTAGCAAGCTGCATTAGACACATGGTTGTTTCTGTCCTCTTCCTTTCCCTTTCTTCCTGGAGAAGTCCAGTCCAGTGCTCTGCAAGGCTGGGCAGAAGCCTCCTCTCCTCAGCCACCTCCATCCCATGCTCCTCCTGTCCCTCTGGCATCCTGGCATGATATCTCACTGTTCTGATCATTAGAAACACATGCAGCTAGGGCCAGCTGTCACTACCACCACCATGATGCTTGGGGCCCAGGTGACATGCATGAGACATGATGGGTGATAGGTGGGGGTGTGGCTGTGAGGACCCAGCTGCAGAAAGCAGCCTCCTTGGTCCTCTTGCCTGCATGCCCACCTTAGAGCTTAGAGGAATCTAGGGACTACTTAAGAGATCCCTTATTCCAGTGACTTTCAAACTTTAAGATTAATTTTCAATTATGTGGGTAAATTTTAACTAACCTCTCAAAAATTTGTGTGTGCAGATTTTTTTCTATGAAAGATCTAATAGTGACTTTCATTTTCAGGTGGGGAAACTGAGGTTCATGGGGTTGATATAGTTTCCTTGGTGGAACTGGCACCAGAAATCTTGTCTCCACAACCACACACCCCCCACCCGACCCAATACAAGGCTCTTTCCACCACCCTCCACCTGAGAGGTGGCTCGAGAGTGTAAGACTTGGGTCTGCACCCAGGATGTGAGGAGGAAAGAGGTGGGGTGAAGTGCCATTTGGCTTAGGTGGAAAAGGAATCTCAGGCTGATCCAAGAACTCTCTAAATTTATGTCTGAATCCAACTTCCTAAGAATTGATTTTTGGAATAAGACTAGTTGCTATGAATATAGGCATTTTGTTAGAAGAAATAAAAATAATACCCTTGCTTTCTGGTTTTGTTTTTTTTTTTTAAAGAGGTATAAGAACTTGAGAACCCGAGAGGAAGGAAATATTAGACCTTGAAGAATGTCTCTGGTTCTCAGAGTGGTGGCCTGAAACCTTCACCAAAGCAGACGTGACATGTTTTGCCCTGCTTTTCCCCACTTTCATTTTTTTTCTTCTCCCCCCTCCCCTTCCTGTCCTTTAATCCTATGTAGTTTGCACAAAAAAGGATCACAGCATGAATGACAAGTCCTTACTCCACGGTCACAATTCCTGCGGTCACAGTTCCTGCCCGTTCCTGGATCCCTGGCCCCACGAGTGAAGCTGCAGAGCTTCTGAGGTTCTGCACACACTCATCTATTATGGGATCCACGCTGAGCAAACATGTTCAGCCACCTGACGAGGGTCACCACCTGTGTGCAGGCTCTGCATTCACCTGAACCCGCTCTTCAAATTCAGGTGATGTAGAGGGGTCGGGGCCATGGTAACTTGGTACAGTGGGGGAAATCTCTGGATCACATCTTTAGCACCAAGTTTTTGATAGCTCTCCTCACTTGCTCACCTGTAAACTCCTACTCAACCATCAGGGGCCACCACAAGAGTTCCTTCTCTAGCCCACTCCTTCCCAAAAGAGCTAATGTATTGCTCTCCTTTAGTTCTCACTTTACTTTTACTCTATCAGGACATACCTGTATTGAAGGAGAAGAATTTACTGAAAGCTTAATGTATCATATTGATTCACTTAGAAATTAATTTGTATCATTTATTACTACTTTTGACTTACCAGGAAAGAACAAAAACTATCTGAAGCCCTACCCCTCGGGTCCTTTTCTTCCTACAGTCAAATAAGGGTTCTCCAGGCCTGTAAGGAACAATAAACATATTTTTCCTGTGTCTGGCTCCCAGAGAAGTTGAGTAGGCTGGCAATCCTATTTAGAGACCAGTGGAGGCAGTTAAGCTAGATTATCTTAGAGAGGAAGGATAAGGGGGGGCTAAGATATTTAAATAAAGGACACGTTTAGTGAGTGTACAGCCTGCAGCACAGAGTGCTGAGCATATGGCCTCGCTGAAAGAGTGCCATGTGGAGTCACCCACACCACACCATGCTAGAGACAGCTTCCAAATGTTCAGGCCACAAGTTGGTGTGGGGACACTGCACACAAGGCTGGGGGGCCAGGCCTGGGTCTTGGGGGTCAATGGCTTCCATGCGACTTAGAAGGCACAAGACTCTCTTTTCAGACTGCTAAGTCCCTGTGGGGCTTTGCCCAACCCAGAAGAGGGGAGAAGGCAAGGACCTGAAGATACTAGACTTCTAGTCAATCTTGCTAAGGAAGGACCAAGGAGTTTTTAACTTTCTTTTAGTCAGAGCAAGTTTCACATAGTGAAAACTGAAACAGTACAAGAGAGTAAGCAAGGAGAAGAGTCTCTCATCCTCCTCAGCCCTCGGCCCTGCCCTGCTTCCCAGAGATAACATCATACATAAGTTTTGTTTATGTGCAGATACTTGGAATGATTACCAAGCTGACTAACCACACCACACCACACACACACACACACACACACAGAGGGATGGACACACATCAACACTGGTGACATTGAGCAAGGTCTGTGCAGTTGTGCCATTGTGATTTTCTGGGTAGAATACTAGAATATAGTTATATTAAGGTGTGACTAGGAGAAGCTGGGTGAAGGGACAAAAGACCTCTCTATATAAGGTTTGTGACTTCCTGTGAATCTATAATTATTTCAACATAAAAAGTTGAAACCGCACTGAGGTTGGAGTTTTCTCCATCCTAGTAACTTCTTTTTCAGCCTCTCATGTAAGGCATGGGACTGAGGCACACAATAAACATGAGCTAAAGAAACCAAGTGTGTCTACTTCCTGGGCCTCAGTTTTCCCATCTGCACAGTTAAAACACTGGTGTAAGCAACCACTGGAGGACGTTCCTTGGCTTACATTTTGTTATTTGGGCCATGCACAGCACATGAGCCCCTTCTCAGTGGGCTTTTTATAGCACTCAGCAGAAGTCTAAACAGGCCCAGGACAAAGGCTTTGCTCACCCTTGGGTGGTCCTGCTCTCACACAGGTGCTCCCCTGGGCCCGGACAGCCCCTGTGCTGCCTGCTGCTGTAACAGAATAATGAGAGAGTTGCGTAATCAAGACTGAGCAGCGCAGCATGGAGGCCAGGAGGCAGGCTGTTGGATGGGTATGCTGGAATTCTGGATCCTGTACTGCCACATTTAGTTGCATAGACTCAGGCCTCAGTTTCTCACCTGGGAAATGTAACAGTATCAGTTTCGCAGATTTTGCTGAGGATTCGATGAGATGATCACATGGAGTGCAGGCTTGGGTCTATGCCTGACTCTGAATGGTGCTAGAGGCTAGTCTTAACTGTACAGTATGACACACACAGAATTGACTGTCAGGAAGGTGGTTTGCTGTACACATAGATGCCATGCAGGGCCATGGAGGGCAGCCCAGGGTGATCAGGAAGCAGAAAGGAGAAACTATGAGGGCAGGAACCTTTACTGTGGCCTTTGCTGACGTCCTTGGACCTCCACCTCTTCTTCTGTGAAAATGTGATCAGAACAGCTTTTACTGTTTAAAAAGCAGTTTTCTGCTCTTGCATCTGACCTGGCATTCACTCCACTACCTAACCTCTGCCTCAGTCCCCGCCCTTAGGTAGAGATGTGGCAGTCCTTAGTCACTGAAGGCCAACATCAACAGATCTGTGAGACTAAGGAGACTGCTAGGACGGAAAGCGCCCAGTAGGGCCTGAGGTCTGGGATGGAGAACAGCAAGGCTCAAGGAGCTAAGAAAATGTGTAGGAAAGAAGGGGAGGTGTGGCTGAGTGCATGTGCCCGTGTGCACAGACAACTGCATGTGCACGGAGGTGGTGGAAAGGGGCAGTCAGGGCTTGTGGTGGATGCACTGAAGTATCTGGAACACATTTCTAAGTACTCCCCACAGTGCATCCACCTGAGGAAAAGGTCTGCTGTGTACCTCCTATAGGACCCCGTACTGATCATCCTTATTTAATAACAGGCTGCCTGGTCACTCACTCCTCAGAGCTTCTCTGTCTTGAAGGAAACTTGCTACCTTAGCTAGAGCATAAACAGCTGTTTCTCTGTTCGCTGTTCGCCGTGTATGATTTTTGTTTCTCCTCATTACAAGGCAGCCGTCATTCACCTGGGACAGCACAGAACACTTGGGCTCATGCAGAAGTCTTGTGTATACTTCGTTCATTGAGGAAAATCAGTGCAAGGGCCTTTGAAGACAAGCAGAAGTGAGGGGACTCCTTTGGGCTCTCGAAGCTCATCTGTTCTGGACATTGCCCAGGCCTTTCTCCGTTGAGCACTGGAGGTCCAATCTGGGGGAATCCCTGTTCCCAAGCAAACCGGTGGTGTTCCCCCTATTTTGATACCAGCACAAGCTCCTTCTGAGGGCTGCTGAAAGTGAAATGGCAGGGACCAGAGTGCTTCTGTAGGATCTGCCAGTGGTCTCAATGAGGTGGTCCCAGGCACATGTGCCACCAGCAGCTTCTCAAGTAGCACTTAGCACCAAAAGCTGATTCAATCTCATCAGTTCGGATTAGATCTTTACCAGCTGGAAACATTCAATCACCAAGGGGCCAAAAAAACCATGCTGTGGAATGATATGAGGTCAGAGAGGAAATCATGAACTTCTTTTGAAGGGTGGGATGTGGGATCTTGGCCAGAAAAAGATATAGGACAGGGACAGGATGCTCCAGGAGGTGAGGCATGCTATTTTGGGGGTAGGGGGTGGTACTTGGGATTGAATCCAGGGTGCTCTACTACTGAGCTACATCCCCAGCCATTATTATTTATTTACTTTTTGAGACAGGCTCTTGCTAAGTTGCCCAGGCTTGCCTCAAACTTGCAATACTCCTAAGCCTCCTAAATCACTAGAATTGTAAATTTATACCACCATGCTCAGCTAGCATGTATGCTTTTAATAAAGGAAAACAAAAATAGACTCCCATAGTCAGATGGCTGACATGATCATCAGACAGCCTACGTGCTCTGGTGATGATCCCTGACTCAGGATTGATAAATATGTACCAAAGGATACAGGGCATGCGAGAGTAATCTCTGGAATACCAGGAAGACTCTGGTTTCTGTAGGAAGGCTGTAAATTAAAATCTCGTGTAAGCTTTTCCACCTGCTCCCACCTCCCACAGAGTGCAATTCTTCCAAGCTTCAGTCTCCTGCTAAATTAGTGTGGCTGGCATCTCCCTCCAGCACATCATGATTATCTGACAGGATGTTCTGCCTTGTTTACAAGAGCTGGGAGATTGCAGACCAGCTGTGGCTGGAGGTGAGGGGAAGCCGGTCAAAAGAACAGAGGCCAATTTGATGACTTACTCCTTGGTGGCAATTCCTCCACTGAAGGGATTGAAGGAGAAGGTACTGAAAGCACAGTAGTCACTGGGCTTCATATCAGCATAAACCATCACTTGAAGGAAACTAGCTTCACAAAAGTAATGTATAAAATGTACATCAAAGTTTACATGAAATCAATCAAGACAGAGATGAAGAAGAGAGCACTGAAAAAAACCTTTTATGACAGGGTCTAGAGTAAATCAAGCAAATCCTTGCTAATTTCAAAAACTGCCCAGTTCTTATTGGTGAAAGCATGAGCACAGGCAGCAGGGCAGGATGGTGGTGAGGGTGAGACCCAGAGTGAAGGAGAGCTCTACGCAGGTCCAGGCTGCGGGCAGTGCTGACAATTAGGCCATATGACTCGACCTATCCCAGAAGCTACAGACACATCCATGGGAGATAAGTACACTATAAGAAATCTCTGGCAAACCCTTATAAGAAGCTGATGATTCAGACCTCCAGGGACCTGGAGCAAAGTAATGCCTTGTGCAGCAGAGAACAATTTTCTTTTTGAAAAGGAGGTTCTAAACACCTAACCATGGAACATTAACTGACGATGCAACTGGAACAGCCCATCATGAGGTGGATAGTGTCAAATCCACCATGTTAAAAGACTGGATGGTTGGAGCAGTAATCCATCGTATAGTGGAAATGGCATATTCAGAATTGGGTCTAAGCAGGCACAGAGGCACAAATAAACTATATAAACAGTGATTGAAACTACCAAGACTCCCTCATCTGCTGTTATTAGTGCCTCAGTCAAACCTTATAGAAGTTCCCTTATAATTAGGTAAAAGAGAATGAAAGCATCTGGGTCTAATTGAGCTTGGGTTAGCATGGGACATTGGTATGAGCCACTGAGGACTGCTGCTGCAGCCTAACTCCACTCGGGAGCAAGCTTAAAGCACAAGGTTGGATGTTGAGGGAAGAGGGGACCCTCTCAGTTGGTAGAGTTTTGAGAGGAACGCTTAGTTACCATTGTGTATGGAGGGAGTAATGACCACCTGCCCAGGAGCCAATATCACAAATGACCTGAAAAGAACAAATAAAACTAGGAGATCCGGGGAAAAAAAACAAGTAGATGTCCTATTAGGGGGGCATAAGTGTGAGAAACTGTGTTTCCCCATCAGTTTCTACCTGAGAGTGTCCACTTCAGAGGACATACTGAAAAACCAAAACAAACAATAGGACATTGGATGTCAGCTAGTCTGTTTTTGGTCACCTCAGTTCTTAGAAAATGGTTTCATCAATGAAAAAGCCATATTATCAGAGTGAGGCCATGTGTAGGTCCAAAAACACAAGCTCCCTCTCACCAAAGCTGATCTAGCTCTTGTCACCAACTGCCTGATAATGGAGTAACACAGACTAAACCTTAGCCATCAACAGAATACCATCTCTTGAACAAAAGAGGCAGATAATTGTGTCAAATTCCCCCATCTGCAGCAGGGAATGATTTATCCTTCCTGGAATTGGCATCTTTTCTGGATCTGGATTTTCCTTTCCTGCCCAACATTACCATCAGAACATATATTTTACAAACAAGGGATTCTGTATAATATCACCTTGAACTAAGATAATCATTCTGTGGTGTAGAGTTGTAATAATGGGCACATAGTCTTGAGGTCTTTTGGTCCTTACATTTCTTTCAACATGATTGAATTCATACTCACCCAAGATTCAGGACTTAATGTAGTGACTATAAATGAAATCAAACACGTGGTCAGGTGCGGGTAAGCAAGGCAGAAAATTTACGTCTGCTGAAGGGCGAAAGAATGTGTGCCCAGCAAAAGAATCAGGGGTTTTTAATTCCAACCTGATGTGATACTGCCCTTTGCTCTGATTGGAGGAATTTATGTACAATCTGCATGATTGGCTAAAATAAAGTGGAGGGAGGTACAAAGAGGGTGGCAATTGGGAGGGATTGGGGGTGGGGGTCACCAGAAAGCTGTAAACATGTGTGGTGAGGGTCACCAGAAAGGAATACAGTGAGTCAGCAAAAGTCACTGGATGAGGATGAGTGGGTACTGGAAGGGGTCCTTGGAAAGAGGTAGGTGTACACAGGGGAGGGAATTACTATCTTCAAGGGGGAGGGGGATCTAAAAATGGAGATAGTGTGTTACACATTACAATCTTTCAAGTTTGACAGAAAAGACATAAATCTTACACTAAGCACTGGAGAGTGGCTCTAACAGCCTTCTAGACTGTCTAAATGAAGACTAGCTCAATCATGACCAATGCTGTTCTTAGACTCATTCTTCTCCCAGTCTCTTCCTCATAGAGTAGGGATGGAATTCCAGAGAATCCTAAATATGAACCTTCTAGACTGTCATATTTTTAAGGTAGAAAGACAAAACCTGTTTTGTTTAAGTGACTTTTACCTTGACTTACATTTAACATTTTAAATATTCAGACATAATGATTATATTCCTCAATTTGTACCCTTTTACTGGTCTCCACAAATATTAGGAGCATACATAAGAGTGATCTATGGTTAATGACAAGTCTCCTGGAATATGGAAAGATTCAATGATATGGGAAATCCCCTGGCATATGCAAAGGGTCCAAAGATTCAGAATGGATCTATTATGTGCAACCTGCTTGGTATCCTCTCACCATCAATCATATCCCCTAGTGCAACTTGGAAGACACTCTTCTACCTTGATGTGGGAGGGAACAGCATCCTTAAAGTGTTCTACCTTGGTTGTGCTCTTCAGGCTGATGACAACAGTGAGAGACCATGAAACTAAGTTCTCTTTTCAGAGTGGGCCAGTGGGATTCTGAAATGGCAGAGATCAGGTGGTAGTTCTTAGCTATCACAGACTAGGTGGGCACGGTTATCATAATAAGCACTAGGATGGAATGACAAACAAAGGGATTGGGCCTGCATGAAACCTTGATAATGGCTAGACAATCACTGCATCCCAAAATATGAACTAGATATGTAGTCTACTAAAAGACTGTTTGACATGTCCTAGGGTGAAAACTTTAGATTTAGGGAACAAAAATCTGACTTGAGCCACTGTATGGGGATTTATACCCTCTTAATCATGCCCCATTCCTAAGCTAGTTCACAGATCCCTGGTTAACAAACAGACATTTTTGAGGAATGACCTACAATATGGTCACAGATATAGTCATTGAATCTCCTCCAGGTTTTCTCCAGAAAGATCTATGGTCATTTACTAGTGTGGCTGAGCACTATTTTTAAAAAAATACCCATAATTCCCAAAGACTGTTAGACATGGACCCTGAGTGATGCTACGCTGAACCTAACATGTAACTGTGGTCTGCCTCTCAGGGTGGGCCTTACGTACAGCTAGGAGGGACCAAGCAAAACCCCTATAATTGCAACCCAATGAGACAGCAATGCCATATTCGAAGAACTGCAGAGATTAATTCCACCATCAAAGACATGAGAGATGCAGGGGTGGTGATTCCTAATGCATCCCCATTTGGTAAGTGCAAAAAGTCAGATGGGTTGTGGAAGATGACCAAAGATTATCACAAACTTAATAAAATGGCAGTCCCATTGGCAGCTGAATTTCCAGATATGCTTTATTGGAGCAAATTAACATAATCCATATCGCCCTAGAAAATAGACTTTCCCTGTTTTCTATCAGTTAAAGAAATAATTAGAATCAGTTTGCCTTTGCATAGCAGGGATTATAGCATACTGTAGTACAGCCCAGAAGGATCTAGAGGTCCTGGAGGGCATCATGTTGACCCATTATTCCAGTGTCAGAATACTAATTAGACCTGTGAATAGAAAGTAGCAAGTAATCTACTTAACTTAATATGACATGTGTGCCAGAAGATGGAAACCTTTTCATAGTTCAATGGTCTATCAAATGAGTGAAGTTTCTACAAGTTTAACCATTCAATGTATATTGAATATCTCCTTTAAAGTAAGACACAATTGCACTGCCACTATAAAGGACAAAGCACAGAGCATGGAGGACTCTTTGGATTAAGGAGGCAACCCATATCAAGGCTGGGCATGCTGCTGCAGCCTATTCAATGGTAAGGCCTCCACATGACATGGACATTATGAAGAAAATCCCAAGGAATCTCCCAAGTCCTCCTAGAACTAAAACTAAAAAAGGAGTACAGTAAGGTCACAGGATACAAGGTCAACATACACACACACACACACACACACACACACATACACATACACACACTCATTCTTATACACAGGCAATGGATAAGAGGAAACCAAAATTAAAAACTACTGATAATTGCTCCAAAAAATGAAATACTTGA